>APFE030572865.1:56448-72159 GCA_000404065.3 Pinus taeda
GATGATCTATTCTGTTTTACTGCACCTGATTACTGTTAATATGGTTAATAATGTTCTGATGCATTTACTGAAGATAAGTTAACTGAATCATAAGATTACTGCATGTACGCTGGTTGCATTTAACACAGTCGCATATATACGCGGATATGCTTAACCGAAGTCGCGTATTTGAATCTGAGTATGAAAAATGAAAAAGTTTTATTGATTTGATAATACTGATTCACCCCCCCTCTCAGTATTATTTCCAACAATACCATCTTCCAATTGTGCAGCACCCCAACCTAGGCAATGTAGTTTATAGTCCCGTGCCTCTTTTCAGCTGCTTAGAGTGCTAAGACTGCGCTACTTTCATTTAGTCACACGGCCAGACCGTCACTATATGGCTTCAATCGACTGCCATTCACCTTTCCTAGGAAGGGATCTCCATTTAATTTGACCAGCTATACCACTCCTCTATTGGCAATCCCCTTAATAACATAAGGCCCTAACTAGTGCATCCTGAATTTCTTTGCAAATTTATCAAACTTACTATCATATAACAAAACCATATCATTTAGCTTAAATGTGTGCAACTTGATGTGTCAATCATGCCATGGCTTTTCACACTCCTTTTGGACCTACTGATGAAATCCAACCAATAATATTTCTTCTTCGAGCTCATCCAACTGTGCGAGCCTATCCTCCAGGGCTCGCGGTCCATCATACCTATGAGCATTGTTATGTGCAGACTAGGCACGATGTATTCCATAGGCATTACCACTTCCACACCATAGATAAGACTAAAAGGGGTTTTTCTAGCCAACTTCTTGGATGTCGTTTGATAAGCCCACAATACTGTAGGTATGCGTAGGTCCCAATCACTTCATTGAGCATTGAAAACCTTGGTTAGTGCATTTTCGAGCACTTTGTTGAATGCCTCCACTGTCCCATTGGCCTATGGGTGATAAGGTGTGCTCTTCTGGTGGTATACCTTAAATTCCTCCGTTAGTGCGTACCATGATCACTCATCAAGATATTTGGACATCCAAATCACATCAGTATATGCTCAAATAGGAACTTCGTGGCAGTGACCCCCATGTAATCCTTCACTGGCTGTGCTTCTACCCAACAAGTCAAATACTCCATTGCAGTGATAATGTACCTTGCTCCTGTCTTTCCTTGTGGCTGAATGGTGTTGAGCATTAGAGAAGGTATGTAATTGCCACTTATTTCGTTATCTTTTCCTTTAGTTCATAACTTCTTTACATTATGAAATGGGCATATGATGAAGGATTATGATAAAGTTTAGGAGATTTGTGAATAACATAAAATGAATAATTATTACCTTTTCCTATGCAGAAAATGGAAAAAATGGAAGATTGCCATTCCAAAGGAAAAGACAAGATGAAAACAACTGTTGTCCCTTTGACAGGGAACCGCATCCCAAACGAGGAAATCCAGATCGGAGCACATAAGCCAGGCAAAGGAAGAGGAGATACCAAATCGATGCAGGAGAATGAAGGGATAACTGAGAAATAATGATATGGTGAATCCCTCAGGATCCTTTGATCTTGAGGGATTGCTACCTTAAAGAATATTTGTATCTTTGGTATTTTGCCTAGCCGCTATAAAAAGGGACAACATTGCTAGCCCAAGGGGAAGATTATTGTTTTTTTATATAATTCACTGTTGTAACTTAAACTTTGACCATCAACTCTCTCTAAAGAGCGATTACTATAACTCTGTGTTCATGATTAATACATAAACCTTGTTACTGTTTTTTCTTTGATTCTAGAGTAATCACAACAGTGCATCCCTGGAGGCTAAGGGCCCAGCCCTAGTGGATCACTTGCTTCCTGTACCATTATTTTCCAATTCCAAGACATGTGTGGTTTGATTTCTCTTATTTTCTTCGTTCAGTAATCTGTTGTTCCTTATCATTTCATGTATTGGCTCTATTATATTTCATTCATATTCGAATAGTAAGGTTATGTTCTGCAACTGGAATGTCAAGTTGTTCATTTTGAATTTATATCACATTGATGTTCCTTTACCGATTGATATTACTATATAACATTGATGTTCTATTATAGGATACCATTACCATTTGTTTACAGAGTAACAGTGTTGTGTATTTATAGATCGGTACTATTGTCTATTTAGCTATGATTTACCTCTAAGTGTGATTGTTGTTCATTGGGATTGTTGTTCCACGGTAACTGCAATCGATGTTTCTTCATAACCGTGATTAATAATTGTTATGCTGAAACTCAGATTACTACTTCCCTCAGTATAGATGCATTATGTGTAACATTCAATTTAGCTTGTTGTGTGTTTACATTTGATTCAGGTTTCTGTTCAATATTTTGTAAACTTACCTTAGTTTGTTGTTCCATTTTCGGTTTGTTGTTCAAATCATTTCAAGGGTAAAGATTGATGCTTAATTCCTTTGGATTACAATTGTTGCTTCATTCATATCTATAGGTTAAATCTTTGTTGTTCAATCTTTTTAAAATAGATTAGTTGTTGTTCCCTTTCTTGTTAATTGAATTATCATTTCAAGTAATTGCTTTGGTGTGAACATACCGATCTGAAACTGTAGTAAACATTGACTATTGATGTATAGTTCCTAGATTGATGATCTTCTCCTTGATTGCTTTTCAATTTCATTAGTTTACAAAGGGAAGAATTATCATTACTACACCCTTGACTGATGAAGTGTTCTAGCTTCTTAAATGAACAATTTAGTTACAAAGCATTTCAAGTTCTTGCCATTACATTTAGAGTTTGTTTCCAACATTTATTTACTTTTTCAAAAGCGCTATACTACAACATTACTCTTGACAAGTGACTGCCTCAAACTGAGTACACTCTTTGAGATAAAAAATTGTACCTTGATCGATAATTAATGTAGGGTAAATAGAGGTGAAAAAGACCCTTTTTAATGCTTAACATTTTGGTGTCGTTGCTGGGGAAGAGTGTAGCCATTTGTTTCCTTTGAGAGTAGTGTAAGTACCTGCTAGGAGAGAATTGTGTTTTTAAAATGGAAGGTAAGAACCTGCGTACAGAGCATGTAACAACCCTACTCCCCTGCCTGCCTTCCTGCAGATTTGCTATTGTTTTGTGTAGAAATTAGCATCTGATTTGTGTGCATGACTAAGTAGAAAAATCCTGAAAAGAATCCTAAACCACTACCCAAGCCTGATAAAGCTAAGGGGCCACTGGCCCTTGGCCGATTGACCTTTATAGACAAAATCCTTAAAAAAGCAGAATCTCAGCCTTTAGTAGGACCTAGAAAAGTTGATTCTAGACAACCTACCAGTTCCCTTCAGGCCATATGATCACCATCTCTAGCCTTTGCTGATGTGTACAACCAAACTAAGGAGCAAGATTTTCAAGAAATTGAGAATTCTAACTCAAAATCATTGCAAGAAGGGAACCTTAGTAATCTCTACAAAGGGAGAGGAGAAATAGGGGAAATTGAAGAACCAAGATCTCCTCTTGGAATAATTCAGCCATTAAGTAGCCCGGATAAGGGAAGTGCTGCAAAATTCATGCAGAATGAAGTCAAAGAAACTCAAGAGCTAAAATCCCCCCAGACATTAGGAACTCTCATCATCCTAGACAAGGGGAGTGATGTTAAGGCCATTCTTGTTAAGGTCATCCCTGCACCATCTAACCAACCTAGGAATACCCTCTTAGAAATCCTGGAGGGTTATTGGCACATATTTGACCAAATGGCCCAGAACCAGCCAACCCCCCAAACCTCTACACTGCAATATCCCATTGTAGATACTACATTTAATGCACCTATGAAGGCAATTCCTCTCCAGCATATCCCTACATTTCATGGCATAACATTGCACGATGAAGAAGAGGTAGAAGAAGAAGCTGCCCAGGAGACAGCAAAACAAACTAGGGTTTCTACCCCTGAAAAAATTGATCAGTAGAATACTGAAGAAGTATCGAAAGAAGAAACCAAGGAGATTGGCCAAGGTGAAGGTACAATACCTAAGGTACAAAGCCCATGCCTGAGAAAACAAATGGTTGTTCCTTCCAAGAAAACAGAGGAAATTAAAAGATTGCGAAAGGAATAGCAGAGATTTCTTAACGTGATTAAGCAACTTTGACAACAGATAAGAGTCTTGAAAATGGGGATGAAATCAAAAGGAACCTCTGTGGCAAAGCATGCAATCACCCAGGCACAACCCCATAAGAAAAAGACCAAGAAGACTCAAGTCCAACCTATTATTCAGAATTGAAAGAAATAATAGCGGGCTATTGCAAATGTAGAAGTATAAACAGACAATGCACCAGTTGTGATAACGAAATCTAGATAGAGGCACTGTCCTCTAGCGAGAATGGAACTTAGACCATAAAGACAAGTTGTCGTAATAAGGAGATCCAAGTAGATCTCCAACCCAAAATTATCATGTTGGATAATGACCCGAGGATAGTATCTATGCAAAAAGATTTGGCACAAGCCCAACAAACAATAAAGAAACTCACAGAGGAGATTGTTCCTCAAGAAAAATAACAGAAGTTACAACAACAGCTGAAAAACATCAATGCATCAAAAATCCAGGCCTTTGAAGGATGGTGAAAGGCAGAGGAAAGAGTCAAAAAGGTAACCCATAGACTAGACACAGTCATAAATCAAATGGATATCTTATGTTCTTTGTATACTGATGTTCTAGCATGTAGGGCACCTGCCAAAAACTATGCTTTGTTTTTAATGGAAAGATATTTACAATTGAAAATTAAAGCTGTCAAGGCAAGAGTACCTATAGAGATAAAAACCACTGATGACTTCATAAATTGTTGTAAGCATTACGGGGTGAAAGTTCAACCATTGTTATGTGAATTTTATTTAAACAATATTGTATTAGATGGAGAAACATAATAGAACCCTAACCCTTTTGTGGGTGATGTCCAACTATAGACATTTATTCTTTTGGTGTTAATCAGATAAAGTGGCTTAAAGCCTACAATGTATTTCAAAGACAGGAGAATGGATTAGATCTATGGGTGAGGAGTGAACCTAGAGACCCATTGCAATTATGGAATAAACATAGGAGCCTAATGAGAACTCAGGGTGTGATCCAGACATTGGGACCTATTCACACAACAATCATCCGGAAAGGGGTAAAATACTTCTTTACCATCAAAGACCTTGCCATAGCAGCAACTAAATTCTGATACCAGACTTCTAATCAGAATATCCAAAATAGAGAACCATTCAATTATGAGAATTTTAAGCTAGCTACTGATTGTTTGGGTATCTATCATGACCTCATTTTGAGAGAAGGCCCATCTTGGTTAGGTTGTAGATTCCGAAGTCCAGTCATTTGGTACCCTGCACTAGGATATAGAGCCTTATATGAATTGCCTGAAGGTCAGGTAGGGCACATTTTTGAATTATTAGCTAGGAATCATGGTTGTAGACCACCTATTGAGAGCCCTTCTCCAGCCTATTCCCTAACTTCCTTGCATGTCAATTACAATGTTTTCATGAGGGCATGAAAAAGGGTAAGCAGGGGGGTGTGTTGAGCATTAGAGAAGGTATGTAATTTCCACTTATTTCGTTATCTTTTCCTTTAATTCATAACTTCTTTACATTATGAAACGGGCATATGATGAAGGATTATGATAAAGTTTAGGAGATTTGTGAATAATGTAAAATGAATAATTATTACCTTTTCCTATGTAGAAAATGAAAAAAATGGAAGATTGCCATTCCAAAGGAAAAGACAAGACGAAACCAACTGATGTCCCTTTGATAGGGAACCGCATCCAAATGAGGCAATCGAGATCAGAGCGCATAAGCCAGGAAAAGGAAGAGGAGATAGAAAATTGGCACAAGAGAATGAAGGGATAACTGAGAAATAACGATATGGCAAATCCCTCAGGATCCTTTGATCCTGAGGGATCGCTACCTTAAAGAATATCTATATCTTTGGTATTTCCGCCTGGCCGCTATAAAAAGGGATAACATTGCTAGCCCAAGTAGCGGATTATTGATGCTTTATAGAATTCACTGTTGTAACTTAAAATTTGATCATCGACTCTCTTTAAAGAGCGATTACTGTAACTCTGTGTTCATGATTAATACATAAACTTTGTTGTTGTTCCATCCTTGATTCTGGAGTAATCACAGCGGTGCGTCCCTAGAGGCTAAGGGCTCAAACCTAGTGGATCACTTGCTTCCTATACCATTATTTTCCAATTCCATGTCATATTTGGTTTGATTTCTCTTATTTGCTTCGTTCAAAAATCTATTGTTCCTTATCATTTCATGTATTGGCTCTGTTATATTTCATTCATATTCGAATAGTAAGGTTATCTTTTGCATCTGGAATGTTATGTTGTTCATTCTAAATTTATATCACATTGACGTTCCTTTACCGATTGATATTACTGTATAACAATGTTGTTCTGTTACAGGTTACCATTACCGTTCATTTACAGAGTAACAATGTTGTGTATTTATAGATCGGTACTATTGTCTATTTAGCTATGGATTACCTCTAAGTGTGATTGTTGTTCATTGGGATTGTTGCTCCATGGTAACTGCAATTGTTGTTTCTTCATAACCGTGATTAATAGTTGTTAGGCCGAAACTTAGATTACTGCTTCCCTCAGTATAGACGCGTTGTGTGTAACATTCGATTTAGCTTGTTGTGTGTTTACATTTGATTCAGGTTGCTATTCAATATTTTGTAAACTTACCTTAGTTTGTTGTTACATTTTCGGTTTGCTATTCAAATCATTTCTGAGGTAAAGATTGTTTCTTAATTCCTTTGGATTACAATTGTTGCTTCATTCATATCTATAGGTTAAAGCTTTGTTGTTCAATATTTTTAAAATAGATTAGTTGTTGTTCCCTTTCCTGTTAATTGAATTATCATTTCAAGTAATTGCTTTGGTGTGAACATACCGATCTGAAACCATAGTGAACATTGACTATTGATGTCCAGTTCCCAGATTGATGATCTTCTCCTTGATTTCTTTTCAATTGCATCAGTTTACAAAGGCAAGAGTTATCATTACTGCACCCTTGACTGATGAAGTGTTGTAGTTTCTTAAATGAATGATTTAGTTACAAAGCATTTCAAGTTCTTGCCATTACATTTAGAGCTTGTTTCTAGCATTTATTTACTTTTGCAAAAGCGTTATACTACTAGCATTACTCTTGACAAGTGATCGCCTCAAACTGAGTACACTCTTTGAGATAACAAATCGTACCTAGATTGATAATTAATGTAGAGTAAATAGAGGTGAAAAAGACCTTTTTTACTGCTCGACAAATCTGTCCTACAAAATATATTTCCCACTTCTCGAAGGGTTGCAACATCATTTGTGGATTCAAAGGCATTTCATCCTTCTGCGATGGCCTACCTGTTCTTTGACATACATCACACGCCTTGCAATATGCTTTTGAATCTTGATGAAGGGTTGGCCACCACAACCCTACACGTAGAATCTTCTGCGCGGTTTCTTTTTCTGCATAATGTCCTCCCATAGCACCCCCATGAGAATTTGAAAGGATGCTGCTAACTCAAGTCCATACCTTTCGAAATATCTCATGAGTCCCCATTTTGTACAGATGCCCAACAATGAGAGAGAAATTTTTCGTGTGCACCACTAATTCATTCTTTTGCTAGACAGTGTATCCTTTCGGTGCAGTTGTTGTTGTTAGGAAGTGTATTATATCCTCAAAATTACCATCCACGACATGCATTGCAAATTGTTACGTGTTAAGCAATCCTTCTTCCATGTTAGTAGGTTCCTCCCCTATTTCGATACGTGACAGATGATCTGGTCCTGTGTTCAATTGTTTAGGCTTTACAACGACTTCAAAATCATACTCCTGGAACAATAAGAGCCACCTATAGATTCTCCCCCACAACATAGACTCATTGACCAGGTACTTCAATGTGGAGTGATCCATATACATCTTAAAATGGCCTCCCAGCAAGTAGTGCCTATACTTCTGGAGCACATACGCCGTAGCTAGCCCCTCATGCTTAGTGGTGGAATAGTTCTTCTCTTCTTTAGATAATTTGTGGCTTGCAAAATCGATAGGATGGTCACATCCTTCTCTGCCACCCTGTGTTAGTACTGCTCCCAGCACTATACATGACGCATCTACATGTACGTGAAACTCTTTCTTCCAATCTGGGAAGAATAGAATTAGTGTGGAAACCATATTTTATTTCAATATATCCAAGCTCCTCTTACAATTATCGTTCCAACAGAACATGACATCCTTCTTCAACAATTTCTCCATAGGCACAGTGATCTGGGCAGAGTCTTTGATAAACTTTTTATAATATCCCATATGTCCCAAAGTAGCACGTAGTTGTTTCACACTCCTCGATGCTTCCAAGTTCAGTATCACCGTGATCTCCGTGGGGTCTACCATCAATACCTATCCCCAACAGGTTCCCAAGTGGAACACAAAACAGAGATTTCTTGTGATTGAGCGTGATCTATTATCTTTGGCAATGTTATAGACATATTTGGGCACAGTAACCCCAATCACATATGTCCATAAACCAAGGGATTCTAAGCCCCTAAAAGTTTTGTTTCATACCCTAAAGGAACAAGGTCAGCTGATTACATCATTTCCCAGAAGTTCTCCCTGAAAAACTACTTAGAACTAGTCAAAACTGGACCATCTCACCTGTTCCATGGTCAGGGTGTGATGCATATCATTTTCACACGAGTATGATGGATACTAAAAGCCCTTCATAGGTTGTGATTGTGTTATAGCATTTTTGGGCACTTCAACCCCAATCACAAATGTCCATAAACTAAGGGATCTTAAGTCCCTAAAAGTGTTGCTTCACTGCCTAAAGGAACAAGGTAAAGTGATTACATCATCTCCCAGAAGTTCTCCACTGAAAACTGCTCATAAAAGGTCAAAACTAGACCATACTGAAAGCTCAATGTAGAGGGTGTGACGCATATCATCTTCCCAATGTACAGGGTGCGATGCATACTTAATTGCTCCTCTGTAGGGTGCGATGGTCAGGAATGGACAAATGGCAGGGACAAAAATGCGAGGTGGAAGATCATGGAATCTTCCACAAGCTTCCCCTTTGACACTTGCCACTTCATTGTCGACCAGGGATGGGTAAGAGATCATCATTCTCCAAGTGGAATCTGGAACTATCAGAGAGAAGACACTAATAAAGATCCCAAAAGATGACTCACCTCTCTGCAATCATCTATATATGGATCCCTAATCACAGAGATCCAGAGGCTGGAATTTTGTATCTTATAGAGAAGTGTTGTTGGTATTCTAGTGTACATTCACAGTTTTGGGTGATCTAGCTTTGCTTGAGATGAAGAAGAGCTTCTTAGCTAGAGGATTATGCTGGGTCAGAGCACATGGTTGTAATCTTCTTGCTACTTTTCATCTGAATAAAGTTATTCTTGTTTCCTTCCATATTCTTGAGTACTTGTTTATATGCATGTATATGGTTAATGCACATCTGATCCTGCATTATTTATGAATTTAGATCCTTGTTTCTTGCATAGTAGTATGTTGCTGTGATTCCAAAGGTCCTTTTGACGCTGGGCAGACAAAGAAGAAGCGGCAAAACTCTATCAAGAAGGAGAGGAAATCGAGCGCAAGACTCAGGTTGGCCCTCTTGGTTCTCTTCTCATCTATTTTCATAAAAGGAATCAATAGTAGACTTTGATTGTTTGTTTCTAATATAGCCACCCATCTTAGTGGGAATAGTA
This sequence comes from Pinus taeda, assembly GCA_000404065.3. NCBI lineage: Eukaryota > Viridiplantae > Streptophyta > Pinopsida > Pinales > Pinaceae > Pinus > Pinus taeda. The sequence goes on from APFE030572865.1 coordinate 66,181, forward strand.
TCATCTGAGTGGACACTATTCCTTAATAACAAAATGTCGACTCCACTAGGGAGTGACTAGATTGCTTGTTAGCTTATCTATCCTTGTTTCTTTTATAAACATACAGATGGAGCCTGAAGTCAAGCCAGCTAGCCTTCGAACTGCATTTCTCATACAAATGCAAAGTAGATCAATGCTGCTTCAGTCAATCTCCATGTTTTGTTTATAAATTAAACAATAGATCCGCAGGCAATCTAATTGCCCTAAGTGGTGGCTCTAGTAACCTCTTAGATCAACCCTGTGTTTTACATACATTGATCTTTACTTATTCAGCCTAAACACCTGAACTAGATTGCAAACTGTGAGTGAAATCTCGTTCAAAGTCTCGCACTACTACCATCATGCCCTGCCTTCAAGGCAGCCTGTATGCATCGCACTTCCAGAATGGAGTAGGTGCGCTGCATACTGAGTTCACTGTGTAACAGGTGCGATGGTCAGGGAGGATTGACTTTACCCTCCAACTGTGAATTTTTCTCACTGTTTTCAGTCTTATTCAAGATTTTTCTATCTGTAGTCAGTGTACTTCTGTGAAAACCCCCTTCTCTTGCATTATTCCGCCTCCTTAGTGCAAGGAATTATAATTTTTTTTTATGTATTGTGCGTCGTTTTAGTTCTCTTTTACAAAAAGTAACATAGTCGAATTGTCGCCTCTAGATCTGAAAGTGTCGTAGCTGTCGTTTTCATTAGAAAACAATTCCACTATTTTAGATAGTTGATTATACAGTTACTGTTGCATAGGATTTGAATTATCAGTTTTAAAGTGTCGAAAAACAATTTCCATTTCAAAATCGCAAAGTGTCTCTCTTGCTTTCACTTCGTTTTGAAAAAGAATTTTGTTGAGTATAGTCGCTTTAAAAGTAATTCAGTTTCGCACATAGCTTTCTTAACGTCATTCAAACATTAAGAAAGCTGAAAAACAAATACATTCATGTGCATTTGCAATTTGAATGCTTGGCTTGATTTAGGACTGTGCATCTTAGCGTGTGCTCTGTGCTCTGTGAAGAAAAGATGCTTGAATTTCTTCCCTTTAGTAGCTAGGATTTTCATCGCTGAAAGAAGATAAAACGTTTGTTTATCATCTTAGGCTGCATTTAGGAATTACACATACATCATGTGGTGAACCTGAAAGGAAAACTGTTAAGCAAGATCAACTTAAAATGAATCCAATGAATCTAACGCTTTGGAACTTAACGTGCAACATCTAGAGGTCTAGGCTAGAGACGTATTCCAGCGTCATAAAGCCTGGTAACTGTTGCTTTTAGTGTTGGTTGGGTGATTCCTCCACTCTGAGACGACAAGTTCCAGTACGAACTTGTGCTCCCACGTACCGTCGCGTATATATTGGGAGACCACAAAAGGCTGCATCCTTTATCCTTAGGAAGCCGTGTCTACCACCCTATCGATCGTAATGCACTGAACACAGCATTCGGGAAGATTGACTGTCGTACCGTAAAAAGTATTCTGCAGTTTTACAATTGGTTTGGTAATCCTCTCTACCTAGATCTCCAGAGAAGTCCATTTTGCTCCCTTTTAGACTCCTTAAAGGAAAAGGTCCTCTAATCGCTTGTCACTTCAAGCTCAATAAAAATCGAAGGCGACTTGAGTCATCTTTTGTTTTTCTCAACTCTTTAAAATTGAAAAAACAAGTTGTGTCCAAGCATCTAAAAATTTATTTTAATCGGAATAACGTCACAAAATTCCCCCGTTGATCTTCAGGTTGAGAAAATGGAGTCTACCAACCAAGGATTTCCTCGTGAAGGAAATCCTAGTCCCTTCTCCTCTTGGGGAGATGTTGGTCCACCCCATATGGCCACTTTGTCACTTCCAGGATTGACAATTGGTTTGCCAGTTTGGCTCTTCCCTACCTCTGTCGTTCAGAATCCCATAATTCCTTAACAGTCTAACCAGCAACTAGACGACACTAGAGTTGCCTCCCAACCTTCTACTTCATCTGATTCTCCCTCTCCTCCTTCATCTTCGCTTGATAAAGCCAATAAAGCTAAAAGTCAAGTAACTGAGAAGAAGAAGAAGCAGAAAGAGAAAAAGGAAAAGAAGAAAAAGGAACCAAAATCGAAAGGGAGCAACCAAGTATCATCTAGAAAAAATCCACACACCGCACAGTCAAAACCAAAATCTCCTTGCATCATTTGCAATGGAGACCACTATCACCAAGATTGTCCCCGCATCCCACGAATCTTAAGGGACTGGTCTCCTCGTTTGCACAATCTGGTAGCATCAACCTCTGGCGATCACGTTGAATGCTCACCATCAACCAGTGAAAGTGAAAGCAACAAATGGCAAAGAAGAATCCTAACTTCCTTGTAAGTTGTGTGAAGGAAACCACCGCCCGCTCGTCCCCGTTGTCCCTTCCTTGAAAGGCTAAAAGAGTTTGGATAATGGTCTGGTTTCACCGCTACGACTTCCTCCTGGATTATCAAAAAAATTTTGTTCGAAGCCCCCTCCACCAGTTTGAAAATCTGGTTGGCCATCCTTTGTGGTCAACCAGAGCACCTATCATTGAAAATGAACCCTCGAATCCATAACCAGAACGAAAGTCAAAGGGTTCGATAGGCATTGACCCAGTCTTGCCTCAGAGTGTTCCATCTTCAACTGAATACCCGTCAACTGAAGAGAAAGAGATGACAAACCGTTCAAATTAATTTTTCATCAACACCAACTCCAATGAGCTTGGGGCAGTCCTCCCGTTCCTTTACCGCAGGAAGAAGTTCACAGAGTCATATCCGGCCGTCTATTTGGTCCCACCACCAGCCAAACTAGTTGTTTTCCTTCGACTGGAATCTACTAGGTAGCCCCCGTTTACCAGCCAGTGTACCATTCAGAATCATTGTACAAGCTTACAGAATGGTCATGGTTGGTACCATCATTTATGAAGGGGCTTCTATGAGTATCATTTCCTCAACTGCTTGGAAAGAACTTGGTTCGCCATCGCTTTTGCCTGAAACGAGAAATCTAGCAGGCTTCGACAAGGGAACCAGTCGACCTTTAGGGATCCTTCCAAATGTGCCCATTACTTTGAGAAGGAAAATTGTTCACATGAACGTTATGGTAGCTCAAGGACCTTTAGATTATAATCTACTCCTTGGACACGACTATATTTATTGCATGGGAGCCATCGTCTCCTCACTCTTTAGAGTAATGTGTTTTCTGCATGAAGTCAGAATGGTCAAGCTCGTGGACTAAATGTCATTCCCTGGATCACACATCGCAAATAGTCAAACGTCTTCCCTAAATGGTCTTTTCACGCAAGAAATGTCTCATCGATCTCCAGTCCGTCCACCTGATGAGCGCAAGTGATTTAGGAAGATGTGACTGAAACCCAGTGGGCATGCACCCTGGTCTGTTTCAGCAGGAAAACCTTGGGTATAGAGTGGATTTCTGCAAGGGATATATGACTAGTCTGACGCCCATCCTCACAGGAATGGGATTGGATTGGAATAAGATACCTTCGTTAAGGTTATTCTGAGTGGCATGCGGTCGCACCACTCCTCTTTGTCTATCTCAATAGACATCGCCGAGAAAGAATTTTATCTGCTACGTGGATGAAACTTTCTTGGTAACCTGGAAATTTTTCGCTATACTTGGGGGCATGCAAACCTTTTGTAAGCAAGCGAGAAATGACCAGCTAATGTTAGCTCTATGATTCTGCTGACTTCAACTGTCTAGGTCGGGTGAATGGCCAGAACCATTCACCTTTGCAGGGGCAATCTGCGCGCTGGCAAATTAAAGGAAAAATTGTCCTACCTAGCCTTAATGGTGATATTAGTAGTTAAGTATAGAGGTGTAGTTGGTCATTCCTAGCATGCATACAAGGGGCTTCAGGGAAAAGATTCAAAAGGTGCAAGATCCATAAAAAATGGCATCTTGAATGAGACATTTCTTATCATACGACTGGCGAGCAATGTTGTCGCAGAGTTCAAGCTCGTTTAAAAATAAACTCTCCATGAGCAGTTTTAGCACATAGTTCAAGCTCGTTAAAAAATAAACATAAGTCATGAGCAAGTGTTTCCCCTAGCGTTTAAGCTCATTAAAAAATGAACCAGTAAATAACCATTGTGAATGCCTTATCGCCAGCTTTTGAGCCTTGGTCGTGTTCTCGCCATCACCTCCACTCTGTTTTTAGCCGATCATTCACCCCCATATGATTGTTTACCCCTTCGAGGAACATCTGCAAAGAGTGATTCTGCTTGCCATCCTTGTAACACTGCAGTGATTGGAAAATTCCAAATCTTACCTGGAATTAGCTGCTACCCGAAACCATCACTTGTTCCTCGAAAACGAGTCTTCTTTAAGCTCTTTTCACCTGACTCATAAAATATGAAAAGATTGCCGAGCGATTTGCCTCTCCGGCTCGTTAAAGTCATCGGAAGTGCTATCCCTCCTCTAGATTTTAATCTTTTTGGACCTGAGGGATTATTACACAAAAAGATCGAGCGCTTGTCTTGTTCGGCTCGTTAAAACTATCGAAAATTCATCCCTTTTGTATTATTTTACGCTTTTTTCGGACTTAAGGGATTATACAATGAAAAAGAATCTTTGGAGTCTTCTTTCCGTTTCTTTCAGACTCTCTAAAATTGAAAGATACCGAGTTATCTTTGTCGTTAAACTCGTTAAAACCGAATAGCGACAAACTCATCCAAATGGACGAGAATGAGTTTCACTATCACTAGACTCGCTAAAATATAGTGACACATTCGCCCAAAGGGTGGATTATAGAACAAGCATATGTTATCCTCCTCAAGCTTGACAAAGATAAAGAGGTACTGGTCAGCAATGACTGGGGAAAATTGGGAAGAAAACAAGAAGAAACTTTATTGGTAGCAAGTCGCTCTTGAGCATGAGACTTTCCTTCCGCATCCATGCCGGGTTGGGTTGCTCCGTTCAGTGGTCTTCACCATTGGTCCATCACACCATCCATATTTGGGGTTAACGCTACCAATCCATCGTCAGTGTCACCTATATGTTCAAGAGAAGTCGTTCAGGCAATTCACCTGTGTCTCACCCACTGCAATACATTCATGCTTCATTCCTTCATGACTCCCACCTTGAACCCTATATCGTCAGTTTATTTTCACCTCCAAAATCATTTGCTTCGTTCCGTGTCGTTGATGTGGCATTCATTATGGCCATCCTACGACGGGTCACTTCTTGTCGACATCAACTCATTATCCAAGAAGATGAATTAGGAACAACTCTTTCAGTACTTTGAAGCTTGCATGCCTCAATGGCAAGTTTCTCACTTTCGGTGATAGGTTTACATCAATAGCCATCGACCGAGAGATTTTATGTGGTGTTCGATGCCAAGTCCCTTTTCACACCACGTGAATTGTACTGTAGTACCTTAGGGTCATTTTCATTATTGGTGATTCCTCTCGTGCTTGTTAACAACTTACATCATTGGCTGGTAATCAGGCAATGTCTTTCCATGTTCAACTCCAGAACATTCTTCACATGGATCGACTTGTACTTCGAGTGAATATTGAACTAGTTTTGAAGACCTCAGATCTAGTTTCATCCATCCGGGCTGCGATATATTCAGGAATATAAAAACATCTAGTGTACATCATTTCCAAACAGATGATCATCCAAATCGAAGGATGATGTGTCCATATCATCAGTCTGTCACACAGGCGATCGTCTGTCCCATGTACATGAAAAATGAATTTATAAAGCTGAGCATGGGAATGCCCGCCTTAGCTAGATCATGAAAAAATGTTGTCAAAATAATTTATTGTATTGTATCTTATTACAGGTCGCCTCCCAGCTCAGAAAAACTTCAAATCCTCATAGTAAAGCATTTCACCCAACATCAAAAAGATTAACGACCTCATGCTTTAGGGAGCAACTGTTATAGACATTTTTAGGCACTTCAACCCCAATCATAAATGTCCATAAACTGAGGGCTCCTAAGTCCCTAAAAGT
>APFE030572865.1:72636-90475 GCA_000404065.3 Pinus taeda
CCAAGTGGAAGCAAGAACTATCAGAGAGAAGACACTAATCAAGATCCCAAAATATGACTCACCTCTCTGTAATCATCTATATATGGATCCCTCATCACAGAGATCCAGAGGCTGGAATCTTGTATCTTATAGAGAAGTGTTGTTGGTATTTTGGTGTACATTATCAGTGTTGGGTGATCTAGCTTTGATTGAGGTGAAGAAGGGCTTCTTAGCTGGAGGATGACGCTGGGTCAGAGCACATGGTTGTAATCTTCTTGCTACTTTTCATCTAAATAAAGTTATTCTTGTTTCCTTCCATATTCTTATGTACTTGTTTATATATGCTTGTATAAGGTTAATGCACATCTGATCCTGCATTATTTATGACTTTAGATCCTAGTTTCTTGAATAGTAGTATGTTGCTGTGATTCCAGAGGTCCTTTTGAAGCTTAGTAGACAAAGAGGAAGCGGCAAAACTCTATCAAGAAGGAGAAGAAATTGAGCACAAGACTCAGGTTGGCCCTCTTGGTTCTCCTCTCATCTATTTTCATAAAAGGAATCAATAGTAGACTTTGATTGTTTGTTTCTAAGATAGCCACCCATCTTAGTGGGAATAGCAGCATCCGAGTGGACACTATTCCCATGTAACATTGACCCACAAAACTTGTGGACATCACCAGTAGTACTAAGGGTATCCTCTATGTACAAATAATGGAAGGGGCATCTCTAATGATGGTCCCATCCTTGGGGAACATGGGGAACATAAAGTAATGTTCCCAACACCCAGGTAAACATCCATGTGGAATCCTTATCACAAATTCTTCCACTTCCTCTCCATGTCATCCAGAATATCCTTTAGAAAATTTGTATTTATCATTTCCTTCTCATCCAAATAAACTCCCCCACTGGCTAAGGAATGTTGTAGTTCTTTCTTGTGTAATGCCTGAAGTTATTTCTTGTTTAACATATGCTGCCAACTTATTTTTCAAATTATACATTAGAAGATCTTCAGTGTGGATCATCAACACAAAGAAAGGTCTAAAATGTGATTTGGTAACATGTTCATCAAGAATTTATGTTTAAATATTCATAATCAAACTAGCAGTAATAACATACTTTTCAAGGACCACATTATTTACTACTACTAAATTATTTATTGGCACATTAACTGTTACAACATTGTACCTTGAACACGTCAAGCATGCTTGAAAATCATTGACAACAATAGCCTATGAATTGTATATGAAAACAAACATTTTTTATATTATTCACATGAAGGTAGGCTTAGATGTTTAGACCATATATGGAGAAACCTTAGAAAGATTTACACGGTGTTCTATATTATTGCCCTTGGAAGGACATACCTCCAACTTGCATTTTTTTTTGCATTTTTTTCACAAGTCTTCTACTACATTGCATTTGTCATATTTTCATAGTAGTGAGCCTAGTAGTTAGAGAAGAAAGTAAGACATCTAAAATGATCTTAGTGTTCTAATTGTTGGACTTCCTTCTTTGACTTGGTCATTCTATGCATTTGAGATTTTTTAATTTGCAAATAATAGTTTGTTCCTTGATTCTAAATTGCTTGCTACTATTCACAAAAGTCATTTGTATAATGTACAAATCAAAAGGAAAGTACAAGGAGAACCACCATTTGGGATAGGTCTACATGAGAAAACAAATCTCACCAAAAACCTCAATCTACAATGACTTTTGTTTCCCTTTGAACTCTACTTTTGGGAATTGTTTAATTAGAATGCCCGGTGTTCTTGTGCATGTCATGTATGCCCATCTTATTAAGAATTAACCATTGCTAGATTTTTTATGGTTTTGATACTCTCCATGTCACTTTCATGCTAGAACTCCACAAGGACATGTATTGGAGAAAGAAAAAACACTTAATGCCAATTCTACTAATATGTATATACAAGGAGTTCAATTCTAACAATATTATTTTAAATACCAGAAGCATTTTATGAAAATCAATGAAATTCACTGCTTCATTTGGCAAGACATTTAGGAAGCTTCAGAAACCTAAAAGATTCTATGTGAATTATGTTTTGAGGATAGAATAAATCTTCATGAATAGAGCAAATAATTTTGAAGATGAATTGTCCATGTAGTGTTGCTCTTTGAACAAGACCAGTAGTTGCAGTGGATTTACAATAATTATAGTTGTTTATCAAGCTTCAGAAAAATCTTATCCTTTTTTGATTGGTTATTAATTGATGGATCTATTATTTCTAGTTGTTGCTCTTTTTGGAAGTTTTGTGCTAACTAGTTTTAACTAATTGAGGATCAAACATTGGTGGTATTGCTATAAAATGTAAAATTATTGTTTTTGTTGAATCAAGTATTTGTTGTAAAAAATAAATCGACGTGTTATATCTTGGAAATTACAAGTATGGTAAATATGGGAAAACTATTGGTGATTTGCATGTAAATATGCAAAACATATCAAAACTACACTTATTTTATCTTTTCATTATAATGATCACCGATGTTTTGAGTTTCTGTGATTGAGGATGGCCAAAGGATTTCCCTCAAATTTGAAGTTTGGTGTTGGAATTCAGTGTGGATTTTCCATTCAAGAATCATATAGCATCTAGAATTTGAAAGTCACAATCCAAAATAATCTTATTTGGGGGAATATTAGTGATGAATGCTATATCATTTCGATGTTGGAAATTGGCTCCAAATCATAGCTAATATATTGTACCACGGGCTACGAACACAATGGTAAGGGAATTTCCTTTGAAATTTATCCACTTATATCGTAGTGATCCATAAATATAAGCAAAACTTTGATACTTCGATATATACTAGTTGGCTTATTCATATGTGATAATGGACCCAAATAGTTGTTCTTATTTGAAGAAATGCTCATCAGACTTGAGCATTCTTGACATCATCGACCTCTAATCCTGGACTTATTCACTTAGCCTTATACATTCTCTAGTTATATACATGTATACGAGGCTATCCTATTATTGTATTTTTTTACTTCATTTAATTTTATTCTAGACTTAGCTTTGACATTTTCTAGGAGTTTTATTTGCACGTATAAGTAATCCACAGATTGAAATTTTTATCATGTAACTTAGTTGCCATGATTGGGCCTAAGGTTTCCTTGAAGGTTGAATACTAATTTTACTAAGGTGTTATTTTCTATGGTGACATTTTATCTACTTTTTTTATATAGGTCATTTGGCCACATAGTGAACACTATTCCCCAACTCAAGAAAACTTGTTTGAGTGTCTTGATTTTATGGGGAAAAATGGGATTGACAATATTGCTAAAGTTGAGGTATATATCATATAAATCCCTTAAAGTCTACTTTAGTTTATATAATTCCATTATTTATCATCTTTCATGTCTTATACTCTGCATTGTATCTTATTTCTTTTTCAGAAAAAGGAACTTGGTATTGATGGTAAGAAGGAGGAATTGAAGGAAGAGGAGAAAAAATATAACACTAGAGTGACAAAATGAAAATTAAAGAGAGAGAGAGAGAAGAGAACTAGTCTAGTGGTACCCGTAGAGCCAATATCTCGCATAAGACACATGCATAAACACTGATGGTCGAGTCTTAACAGTTGGTGAATTCACCTGCAATGCCTTGGGAACACAATGAAAATGTTTTGAAGTGATGAAATAATATTTCATGTGTAAATTTTATTCCAACCAATATTAAGTTGGAAACTCATATTGTAATACTTGACATTTTATATAATATAATTTATGTAGTTGAAACTATTTGTAGATGCACTTGATATTATTTAGTATTGTTATTAGCAATGTATATTTGCATTTTCATATTAGATGAACATGTACATTGTCTGCCATTTTTTTTAATTTAGTTGCAAAATCATACTAATTAATTTATGTTGATTAATATTTAACACATAAAATCAGTCAAAAACTACTAAATTAGTAGTTTATAATGAACACAAATAAAATAAATATATGACTAAATTGGTTGTGTATAATTATTAATGAGAGTAAATGAAATGAATATAAATGACTAAAGTAGTCATTTATATAATGAATATAAACATATTAAAAAAGGTAAATGACTACTGTGAATAATAAATTTGTGGTTACAAATTAAGACTAAATTTTGCATATATACAACTATTAGTAGCTAATTTATAGTATCTTATAACATGACCAAAATTTAGTCATATTTCTTTGGTCATTAATTGGTTTCAAATGATGACTAAAATTTGTTTATATATAACTATTAGTAGCTAATTTAGGGTATCTTATAACACGACCAACATTTTGGTCATATTGTTTTAGTCATTAATTGGTTTTTTCGGGCGATTATTTAGTAATAGATTTTGTTGTATATTTGGTCATTAATTATGGAAATTAATGACTAAATCAATGACTAAATTAATGACCAAATTTATGATTAAATATACTACTAGATGATAAAATTGAGATAATCAATTAATGACTAAGAAAAAAATGACTAAAAGTTGGTCGTGTTATAAGATACTGTAAATTAGCTACTATTGGTCACCAACCGAAAAATAGTCATTTATATGCAAATTTTAGTCGTTTTTTTAGTAACTAATTAGCCATTTTTGTAGTAGTGTATTTTTGTACAATATTTCATTCCAAATACTTAATTTTCAACTATGGTGGCCTACACACAGGGAGTGAAATTTGTTTAATTGTTGCAGTATAGGTGAAAGAAAGAATGCAAAGAGAGAAATCCAATGCAGATGGCTAGTGATAAAATCATGTACACTAAATTCCAGTAGAATTATGGAGAGACAAAGGGAGCGCGTTTAGAAACCATGGAGTCAGAAACCATGGAGCACATTTTAAGATCGTCAATCTCACATATTACATGCACCATTTGTCCTAAGTATTGATGTAGGTAAATGTGACATATAGGACTAAGTTCCAACAATTACAATTACATGATTTCTAAGAGGAAAGAAACACATATGAAAATGATAAATAAATACATAAGCACACACTCCACATATCGGTGTTTGGAATCACCAAAACATCTTCATTAATATTCACAAACAACACATGTATCATAAGCTTTAAGGCTTGCAAAAATTTCAGAAATTAAAGCCTCTAGAATGGAAAATCGATACCCTAATAATAAGTTCTTCATACATTTTATAACGAGAACCAAAACAAGAACAACTTACAAAAAATATATCGAAATTCTATAGCTGTCTAAACCGTTCAGTTATTTAAGTGTATAGCTAGTCTAGATGTCCCAATTATTACATAACATAATTGATTCCTTCTTAAAAATAAAATATTTTAGAAATTGCAAAACGAGAGTGATCTGGCATGATTCCAAAATCAGGAAAATATCCATTATTGGCTCGGTTGATCCCTTGAGGTGGACCCAGGTTCCACTATTCAGATTGGCAATGGGATAACAAACTCATCAGATTTTTGCCATAACACTTGAACTGGTGCAGGATCATGAAATAAAGTTTCATGTGCTATCTTCAGATTTGTGAGTTTTGTGTATAAATTGGGCTTGGTAGTGAACAAAGTATTTACTTGCCATAGTAGCTCAAAATCCCTTAGTAGATAGTTTATTATAGTCCTACCCTTGAGAGTGGCAGTATTATCATGAGAGGAATCCACTTTACTCTTGGCTTCTACCAATATATGCTCATATTGGTCCCATGAGACTAGGTTCCCTTGTTCATATTGGTTCATATTCATAGGCAGAGGAATTAATCTTGTTCCTTATACTAGAAATAATACCATGAGGATCATAATGCCATGCCTATCCTATTTGAAAGCTAAATTCCTTTAACATAATTCCAACCTGCTGGAAAGGTTTTCTAGAGTTCACAACAAAGGAACCTACAGTCATGGGAAGATTGAACATATAACCATTTTTGGCAGGGACAAAATGGATTTGGTTTATATTTAGGCTCTTCTTGATGAACTCCACATAAAAAATTATCATGGCCATAAATACAGGCAGCTTGTAAGGAGGCAATTTAGACCCATGTACCTTGATTTCAGTGTAGTCTTCAAACAAGTACTAGTCACCCACCCTAGCATCCTTGTTGAGTTGAAGAATTCATTTCTGTTGGGTAATATTATAGGAGGATAGACCTTTTTTATAATTTTGCAGCAATGGCCATGAAAGTAGAGATAAATTGTGAAAACCCCTCATTGTTAGGTTTCTTCTTTAGATAATTGTCCTAATCAAACACAAATTTTCTTTGTTTATGGGTGTCTATAATTTTGAGACCTATTGAAAATGCAACAAGAAAGTCTCAATTTTGATTTTTCCTTAATGAAATTGAGGAAATTCAAAATTCCACATCAACAAACAACTTGGAGGAGTTAACTGAGGTGACATGGCTCTTGGCACTTAGTTAAGAACACTCAATTCGAGTTAATGAGTTGAACTTTAGTTTGCTTGAGTTGATTCCTAAAAATTAGGAGTCTATCTCAGTTAATTCGAGTTAGTGGCATGAAGTTAATTGATTGCAGTGATTCCTAAGTTTTAGGAGCCTAGGATGAGTTAATTTTAGTTGTAGCAATTTAATTCAAATAAATTGAGTTACGATTAGATAAATTAGTTCTAACTGTTGGAGGAATTAGTGGAAGGTCAAGTTGTGGAAGTGGAACTTCAACCACACTTTGTGATCATCCTGATAAGTAATCATTCAACCTAAATTAGCTCATCCATGTAGGGTATTTGAGTTACCCAGTTGAGATGGAGATTTCAAGGAAGTGTACTATCAATTGTAGAATATTACAATGTGTACAGGTGGTGGATGCCATCAAAGGAAGGACATAGAATAATTGCACAATCCAGATGAGGGAATGTCCAAATTAATAGGGGCCTATTTCCTCAAGGAACAACGCAAGGAAATAGGAACTTGGAGGGATTGAAAATTGGCTAAGTCTTGACCATATCTAGTCAGTCAGGCAGATGGATAGACTATACACTTGCAGGTTGTGCTCAAGCTTGAGAAAACATATTTATTCCATCACTATTCATTGATTAAGGAAATAAAAATAGGAAGGGGTTTTGAGTCATTGTTTTCCCCTAGATAAATCTATGTGCATTTTTTATGTTTCCTTTTGCAAGTCTACGATTTTTTTCTAGATGGTGAATTAAATTCCACATATGAATAAAGTAGCTTTGAGCCCTATGTTTTCGTAAATTTAATGAGAAATTTCGAATCTACACATTAATTTCTACATGGTATCAGTGTTGGAGTCACAATAGAGAATATATTTCAAAGTTGTCATTGTAGGATGTTCGAATTTGGAGATGAGTGTAGCAGGATTTCTTCAAAGATAAGAAGATTGTTTTCAATGAACTAAGGCTAGAGTATGCCTTGGAAGACACCTCAAATTTTGATGCATGGAAGGACTGCATGGAAGCAGTCTTTGATGACAATATGTTGCTATAATAAATCAATATAGATGTTGTAAAACCTTGAGCATATAATGCTTATAACCTTTCGTAATGGAATAAAGGTGTTGCTAAGACGAGGATAATCATATTGGAGGGAATATGGGATCATATTGTCTCCAATGTCAACGGAAAAGAAAATTTGTTTTTTATGTGGAAAGAACTGATATAATTATTCAAGACTAGTAGTTACTATAGGAAGTTGTTACTCAAGGACATACTTTGAAGTATCAAGATGCAGAAGAATGACACAATTCCGTATTATCTAAGAAATTTTACACAATGTTGTGATGAACTTGGTGGGGTTCGTGTTAATGTCCCTAAAGAATACTTGGAAGCTCTAGCCATTCTGTAGATTCCCAAGAGCTGGCATAGCTATCAAGATTCGGTGAATGGGAGGGAAAAACTACCGAGTTGGGAGTGCTTATGGTCCGACCTCGTACAAGAGAAGATAAGGTCAAATACCAGAGACTAGACTTCATCCAAGGGAGAGGATGATGAGAACTGTGACTTGGATGGAAATGAAACGAAGGGGAAATGGAAGAAATCTCAATCCAAAGCAGAATCTAGTCAAGGGGGGAAGAAGAAAGACTTGTCCAGAATCAAGTTCTTTCATTGCCATGAATTTGGTCACTATGCCATGAAGTATCCACACATGTAAACAATAAAGAAGACCTCATGATGAGTAGTAGGTGAAGCTCTGTCTTAATAGTTTTAGCTTGAGTTTACTCTAATTGCATGCATGGCCAACATAGTGATGTGGAGTGTTTAATACTTGGACATCGACACCTCATTCCATATGACAAGGAATAAATAATTTTCATTAACTTGGAGGAGAAAGGTCTCCATATGAACATTGAGTTTGGATAGGATGGAAGGTACAATGCAACCATGATTGATATAGTCACATTTTAGAGGGAGTTTGGATACCCTCTTAGACACAAGGATGTGATGTTTGTTCAAGGTCTAAAGAAGAATCTTGTCTCCATTTCAGTTTTGGAATACCATGGTTATGATGTGACCTTGAACAAAGGAAAGGCTTTCCCAAGACACATATCCATGGGAAAGGTGAAGCAGATCAGGGATCGAGTCAAGAACCTGTATGCACTTGATGTAGAATATGGATGCAAATACTTGAGGAGCAAGGAAAAGACTAGAGATGTGGTTGTTGAGAGGGAGCATGTTAGACCTCTAAACATGCAGCCTTAGAAGAATCCTTAGGAAGTTGTGGAGAAGACACAAATGGAGAGGTGGAGAGGAGGGAGTGTAGAGACATCCACTAAATAAAATAACTCTAGTACGGGGATAGTTCGAGTAAGGTGGCAGATGGAACACATGCAGATGTACCTCCAGGAGTGAGGTGGAGTGATGTAGATTCTAAGTCCAAGAGTTGCAGAAATTTGGGTAGGGTCCATTGAGGTGTTCTCCTCATGGATCATTACCTTGCTATGGGGGCCCATAGTATCTAATAGAAGGAGTATCAATGTCATTCAAATACTTGGGAGTGCAAAGGAGTGTTGATATCAGAGTAGGAGGCTCAGTAGCAACAAAATTTTCCCAGTAAACACTTGCAGGCACAATTGATTCAATTTGTTTATTTATTTATTTATTTATTTATGCTTCTCTGTTGCAAATGTTGCATTAGTAGCAGAAACAACAAGAAGTGTTGGATGTAATACATTCCATGAGTTCATGATAAGAGTGGTTGATAATCCCTTTCTTAATGAGAATGAGTGTTGAAAATGCAATAATCTCAATTCTTATTTTTCTTTAATTAAATTGGAGAAATTGGAAATTCCACATCAACATACAACTTGAAGGAGTTAACTAAGGTGATATGGTTCTTATCACTCAGTTAAGAACACTCAATTCAAGTTAATGAGTTGATGTTTAGTTTTCTTGGGTTGATTCCTAAAAATTAGGAGTCTAGCTCAATTAATTCGAGTTAGGGGCATGGAGTTTAGTTGTGTGCAGTGATTCCTAAATTTTAGGAGCCTAGGTTAAGTTATTCAATTGTAGTAATTTAATTTAGTTAAATTGAGTTATGGTGAGTTAAAATAGTTCTAACTATTGGAGGAACTAATGGAGGGTCAAGTTCTAGAAGTGGAACTTCAACTACACTCTGTGATCATCTAGATAACTAATCAATCATCCTAAATTAGCTAATTCATGAAGAGAATTCAAGTTACCCAGTTTAGATGGAGATGTCTGCAGTGTACTATTAGTTGTAGCATATTTCAATGTGTACATGTGGTGCATGCAGTTAGAGGAGGGACCTAGAATAATTGGGCAATCTAGATGAGGGAATTTCCTAATTAAAAGGGGAATATTTCCTCAAGGAACATCACAAGGATTTAGGAACTTGGAGGGGTTGAAAATTTGATAAGTGTTGGCCAAATTCAGTTAGCCAGGAAGAGGGATAGACTATACACTTATAGTTTGAGCTCAAGCTTGAGAAAATATATGTAGTTCATCACTATTCTATGATTAATGCAATACAGATAGGAAGGGATTTTGAGCAGTTTCTTTACCCTAGATAAATATTTGTGCATGTGTTATGTTTCCTTTTTCATGTCTATGATTTGTGTTCTAGATGGTGAATTAACTTACACACATGAATAGAGTAGCTTCGAGTCTTGTAATTTAATAAATTTCATTAGAAACTTCAAATATACACATTAATTTCTATAATACCTAAGTAATTAAATTCCTCCACATGAGTGTAAACGAACAGATAAACCAATATGGAGTAGTATCTAAAGTAGGAAGCTAGGTAATATTGGTTACAGTGGAACTTGATAGCCTTAGCTAGAAAAGAGGGAATGTCAAGGATAATATCTAGTTTCATCATCTTGTGTAATAGTCTTAAGGCTACCTTGGAGACATTTTTTGTCTCATCCTCACCCAAAAAAAATAGGATCATAGACAAAATCGGTTGCACAGACTCTTAAAACAAGGAGATGGGAATGGTTTCTTAGTTGGTAGGTAATTGTGTATTTTGGGCCAGAATTAGTTAGAGAAAGACCTAATTCTCTCCAGTTGAGAGCCCATTATAGTCGTAGAAGAGTGTAGTCTCTATAAATTTCTCCAAATTTGGGGATTTAGGATAAATGAAGGCATTATGTAACAATTCTAGGATGACCTCTAGAGTTTTCTCTGCAGTCCAGGAAATATAAAAAAAAATCTCTTTGATGACGGTGGCCATAAGCTAGGACACGAACTTCGAGAAAGGGTATATAGTTTGGGTAACTAAGTGGTATAAACTTGACTCAACATCTCAAAAGGGTCTTCCCTGTCGAAGTAGTGGCCATAGAAGTCGAAACAAAGGTTTTATAGGTTCATAGGGAAAAAGGAATCGTAAATTCCCCCCTCCATGTCCATGCAGGGTTCAGTGTGGCCCAAGTTTTTTGGCTATTTTAATTTTGGGGTTTTAGGTGAGTCTTTCTTCAATTTAAACATGATCACAATTTTTGTAACAATAGAGGATCTATATATTACATGGTAACGAAAGGAGATTGAATGACATGGTAGCACTACGATCCTATGCAGGTTGACAGTCATGTGAAAGAAGTTGCAAAGAGGTGGAGTAGTAGGAGAAAAAACAATTCAAAATATATGATTTTGAATTCCAACGGTCGATTCACAAGGGGTTATAGGTAGGAACAAGAAGATGCGACATGGAGGAAACACGTGGAAGAGTTAGATTGCGTGGAAATCAAGGCAAAAGGATGATGCATCAAATGATTTTATGCTCACCAATCATGTTCTCCTAACAGTGGTTTGGAACACTAATGTAATCATGATGCTCCCCTGACAGGTGGTAGGCCCATATATATTCTCCCTATGGGGTGTTGGGGAAGGCTTGGATATGAGGCTCGATCCCCATAGAATTCATCATAGTCATTGACCTGAAGAGCATGCTTTATTGACTCTGACTTTTTGGGGGGAAACAATGGCTTAATAGATGTGCGTGTTACCTCATTGGAGCTTCTCTAGAGGTCAGGTCTCTCCTAAATGGATGAGGATCCTCTCGGTAAGTAATCATTGTTTAATCATTTGAAATTTTAAGTAGGGTGAGGTCTAGAGATTCAAATACAACAATCCTCAACGAGAACAAAAATCCTCATGAGTTTTTTTTTTTAGTCTTGAGCTCACGAACAAAAAACCTTTTGCAATACAACAATTTTAGGGAAAACCCGAGTGGGTACAACACCTGTATTATTTAATCTAAATGGTATACGTTCATAAGAAAAGGTACCCCATGTCGTCGTAAAGGTGTTTTTGAATTGATCTACTTTCTTGAGGTGGATCTAGACGTAGTTGGAGAATCCATCTAGAAGCGACATCATTTGAGATCTAGTTACTTGTTGTAAAATTTGGTCCATCTTTGGCAAAGGGGAAATTGTCCTTCACACTAGATTTTCTCAAGCACCTATAATCAACTTAAAGGTGAATATCCCCATTTTTATTTCTAACTAGGACATGGTTGGCTACCCAATCTGAGCACTTTACAGGAAAAATGATATGTGCATTCATCATATTTTCTATCTCTTTGTGAATGGTTGCTTCGAGGGAAGGATTAATAGGTATTTTCCTTTGTCTAATTGGCTTCACATCTGGTTTGATGGTAGTAGAATGTTGTATTATACCAATATTAAAACCATGGATATCCTTGTATGACCAGGCGAAGACATCTAAGAATTCCTTAAAAAGGAAACATATTTCTCTTTTTCTTGATCAAAACATTAGGCTCCAATTTGTAGTATTTTAGGATCATCATGAGTACCAATATTAATCAGGATGGTTTCATCAATATTTCTTTTTTATTCCTCTATGGGATTACTTGTTGATTTGGGGACATCACTAAGTGAAATGAATTTTCTAGAGGAGAAAGACCTGAAAAAATTTGTTATCTTTTAGGGAAATAAGTTGACTATCATCATTAGGTTGGTTTTGAACGAAGGCACATACGCTTTCATCATCTTGGTATACTTGTTAATCCTCTTCGTTAATCGGAATATGTGACTTATATAAGGATTGAAAAACACATTAAGTCCTATCAGGAAGAGTATTGCGTGAGATGCTAGAAGCGTTAGAGGAAAGTCGATCAGCTAAAGCATTAAATTTGCTACAGTCATGTGTAATATTAAGAGCATCTAGAAAATAAATATTTTCCCAGATTGCTTGAGTTTAGCATTTGATCACTTGTTATTAGGAGAGTAATTTTTCTTAACAATTTTAACAACAAGTTTTGAGTTTCCATATGGATTCGAGATTTTGCATCCCAAAATGAGAGCTTGCTCAATCCCAAGGAGAGATTAAAATTCAACTATATTGTTAGTGCAATTGAATTCAAGTCTATATGAATATTGATATAACTTTCCTTGAGGTGAGTATAGAAGGAGGAATATCATCATTTGTAAAAATAGAATAGAAACCCATAGCCTTCTCAAGATAATTGATATGTGGTTAGGGAAATCATTTAACATAAGGAGATATATGTCCTTCCTCAAATATGATGATATTTTTAACATTCTTTGGAATGGTCATATGTGTCCCATCAAGTCATACACATCCACCATTTTAAAATTTCCAGTATCTACCAGGTATGAGTGAGTAATTTGAGAGAAGCGTGTCAGATACTTGTATGTTTCAAGTTGTTATGATTTTGGGATTTTGTTGTAATTTCTTTAATAGTAGCTATAGACTCTTTTAGAGAATTGTTGAAACCATGATTTTCTTAGGGGTATCATTAGTGCATTGTAATTCCAATTCTTCTATAATGATTTTAGGCATGACATTTAGACCATCCCTTCCTTCTACAATATAGAAATGAGTGCTTTTGTCATAAATGTTCATTGATACATAGAAATGAGGAGTTTTCAAAGGGGAAAATGGATTGTTAGTAGAAAAAATATCATCTTGATCCAAATTTTTTTATTGAACTTCTAGGTAATTTATTGGTGCAGGAATTTTCCATTCAAGGAATCTCTTAATTGTGTTTGTTTCTTGGGGAATTCTCACCATGTAAAGTAATGAAACATCACCTTTTAGATTGGTTAATTGAGTGAGGATATTGAGACTAGGCAAAGAATTGGAAGAAGAGGAAGGAGAAGAAGTTACATGTTGGTTTGAAGTGTAGTTATTTACAAATGTGCAATTTTGAATAAGATTCAAAGGTATTTTGTTTGACTATTACTTTGTGGATTATTCTTTAGACATTCAAGTTCTATATGCATTTCTTATTTCAATAGATAGAACATCATCCTCATTAGCCCAATCAAGATTAGCTATTGTAGTGTTAGGTTTATTACCAAAAGTTATTTTTCTAGTAGCTTGACATACTTGATAAGTTTTTATCATCATGACAATCTTCACAAAAATCACACCATGGTCATGAAACAAGGGTAAGAGGCTGATAAGCTTGTTGATCTATGTGAGTATGTTTAAGAGGATGGTTTTGTGGCTATGAATTCACCCTACGTTTATATGACATTAACCTATTTTTCATGTCTTACGTAAGCTACAAGATTGAGGCCATATCGGTTTGGTTAGTTTGACTTACAAGAGGGACTGCCGTTATTTTATGTTGCTCTTCATACTCGAGACAAATTTTCAAGGCACATTCTAAACTACTGGCATTATTTTATTCAAGTTGCTGACAATAAATATGAGGTAATGCATTGTAGTAATGTATCATAACATCTTGGTTTTGGGGGCAAATGATCTCGGGATCTGGTTATAAATCTTAGTAAAGTGTAGATTAAAATTTTTAATCTTTTCTCCTTCTTGGAAAGAAAAATCATGATATCCATCCAATAAATCAATAGGATTTTGTGGTTCCCCATAAGTAGACTAGAACCAGTAATATAACTCGCCCTAAGTACTAAGAAATTTTGAAGGAAATTCAAAGAAATCAGTGGTGAATTTACTAGCTAAGGAGTTAGTGAATAATTGTGTAAAAGTATCATTATTGTTTTCCCCAATATTGTGGAAAGAATTTGAAAAAGTGATTAGATGCTTATTAGAATTAATCATGTCATCAATAGAGCATTTGGGTAAATGATATTTAAACATGGAAAGAGGCATGCTTGGAGGAGAAAGGTTTCGAGGAGACTGAATGTGCCAAGGGGTGGTATTAGAATCTTCTTCAAACTAGAATAGTCCAAATGTCCTAAAAACCTTATTTGGGTTAGTAGTTGAAATATGCAAGTTTAAATAGGAATAGATGGATCCAATAGAGATAAATGGAGTTGCAATTGAACTAGAACTGGAAGAACATGAACCAGAGGAGGTGTAACCTTAGGAACCATCAAAATGTTCAATTTGTGTCACAAACATGATTCTTTTAGTAGGTGAAGTGGCTCAAGAAGAAATAGTATATATTTGGAGAAACCAATGGCGAGCTTCTACCTCTAAGATGACCCTACAACATTGCATTTAATTGATAGGAGTGTATTCAGGGCTATCGCCTCTAATACATTCAGATATTTGTATTATGCTACTTATATAATATTAATGATAAATATCATGGACGCGTTGATGTTAATGTTCTTGTTCTTGATTAATAAGAAGCTCACGTTGATCAACTTTGTCAATTTTGTAGACTATTACAAACCAATCAGGATTCAATTATTGGATAGTAGATGCATTATTCAAAATATAATAGAGGGAATTGGCAATATTGCTTTGATCATTTAATTGAGGGATAAGACCAGGTTGAAGATCTGATGGGATTGTCATGAATTAGATATATTATATTAGAAATAATTAGGGGTCAAATTAGAAATGATCAGGCTATTGACATGCCCATCTTTGCAGAGCCAACTTCCCTTCTTCAAATTCAACATCTCGAGAGATGATGGCCCACTTCCTAGCACATTCGTTGATAGAGAGTAAATTTCATAAAATGAAATTGAGTAAGGAATGAGAAATATTAGTTTGGTTACAAATCCAAAAGCCAATATTAGGTTTTTATATGGACTGAATAGAGATGTAACAAATGATGTTTTGAAATAAAATGGGGAGAATGAAGTGTTCCCCAGTATAGTTTCCAAAAGATGTCGTTTTAGTTAAAGTTGGACAGGACTAACTATACAACTCCTTGAATCTTGTTATCGTAACAAGTAGATGAGAAAGACTTCTCGATATATACAAGATGAAAAGAAAATTTCTATTTTTTTCATATTTTTTGGACATTAAAAAAAACAAAAAAGAAAAGGGATATTTATAATTATGGACAAATATTCAAAATATCATAAACAATTAAAATGATAGAAAAAATCAAATTTAAATGACATTAAGCTAGTCGGGATTACATGTTGAAACCTAAAATTCTTATAAAGCATAACCTTGTAGAGCTTAAGCTATTCTCAAAACTCTCGTTTCTCAAGCCCTTGAAATCTCTACTCCTCATTTCCTTCCCTCAGAAAAGGCCCATCTTTTCCAAGGTTTCAGAGCCAATGGCTACACACCTTCTCAAATTCGTAAATCCTCTCAGGTTTTCTCCAATCCTAACTCCCATTCAACTCGCCGCTCTCCTCCCCAATGTCAGGTCTCTCTTCCATATATTAAAGGGATCACTTTACTCATTTCTAAAATCTTATTAAAAAGGAGTATAAAAACCACCTTTAAACCTCATAGAACTCCAAGGAAGATGTTTAGGTCAACCAAAGATAAGTCTAACCCCATGTCATGTTCTAGTGTTTACCAAATTCCCTGCTCATGTGAGAAATCTTATATTGGTCAAATTTGTCATCCCTTCAAAGCTCATTTGAAGGAGCATATAGTTTATACTAACCATCTATATTTATCTAAGTTAGCCATTGTTGAGAATTCATTTAATTTGAAACATCTTATTTGCCTTGATCAATCCAAAATCCTAGTTCATTTTCCTTTTCACAACACTCCCATTGTCATAGAAGCTCTTGAAATAGAGAAACACCCCAATAATTTCAATAAAGAAAATAAATTCAAATTAAGTCAATCCTATAGGCCTATTATCTTCCTTATGATGTTCTTGATTTGTTTATCTAAATTGTTTATTCTCTCAGATATTTAATTTCAATAGTTTAATTTTATAAAAAAAATTATTAATTAATTTTTTAATATTATTTACATTTTTTCTCTTCTAAATTTATCCTCTTCTAATCTTTAAAATTGTTGTCTCTTTTGTCTTTTTCCTTTTTTTTATTATTTATTTATTTTATCTAAATTATGATTTTAATTTCATTACCATTTTTTTTTAAATACTTTCTATCATAAGTATTTCATTATTATTGTTTTCAACTCTTTTCTTATCTACTATTCCTATTACATATTTCCATATTATTTTGATTCTAACTTTTTTTTTTATCTACCATTCTTTATGAACTTCATTGATTATTATTTCTACCATTTTTATTTTTTATTATTTTATAATTTAATTTTTATTTATTTTAATGGTTTTAATTTTTTTAATGTTATATTCCTTTATCTATATAAATACTTGTTTTTCCTTTTGTGGACTATTGGAATTTCATCAATAATTATTACTTTGTGTCTCTTTCGATATTTAATATAATTGTATAAATCATATTTATATAATGTAAATGTAACATTCATTAGTGATATTCATGAAACACGTTTGTTAGCAGACACGTCTATCATATTTACTAATAGAGTTGTCTTTAGTGCGATTTTTTGGAAGTTTTTCTGATTGGTTTTTCCCAATCTAATTTCTCTAAAATTCGGTAGGAATTTATTGAAATCACAAGTTTACCCTACACAATCCAAGTGCCCTAAAGATCTTTTAGGGAGTTGAATCCATATATACAGTTAAAAAACTAGTTTAAATAACACAATTAAGATATCACCTTAATTTTTTAACCCATCACTGGAACGTCCAAAAAAATCACACTAAAAACAAATCCTTTACTAATATGACTGTAGTGAACATCCATATAGGCCTGGAATTCCAAATCCTCTTTGCGAGTCAAATGAAAATGATGACGAATTTTACAATTTTCATGCCCTTTACATAAATTTGTGGGTATAGACTTCTCTTATGAAAATTCTCTTTGCTACTACTCCCACATCTCAACTTTCATTAATCTCTTTCTATTAAAAAATCATTTTGCCCTTTTTTAATAAAAAATTAATTTAATATACACTTGTGTTAATTAAAAATTTTTTTTTTTTAATAATCATTAATCTTTTTGAAACTTTATACTCACCCTACTAAGGAATCCTAAGACACTCAATATTTTTTGGATTTTTAAAACTGGAAATAATTACAGTTTCAAGAAATCCCTACCCAATTTAAATCAAAATTAACAAAAATAAATAAGTAAATAAAATATGATTAAGAAAAAAAAACTCTTACTACTCATAAATAAAGAAAAATCAACATCAAACCTTTTATATTAAATCTTATAGCATCACAGTCA
>APFE030572871.1:0-16211 GCA_000404065.3 Pinus taeda
GGTTTGCTTATAGCCAAGTAAAACATCCTCGAAAAGACATTTTGTGAGCTTTTACTTCAAATAGGTTTTCATAGTTTTTAGATCTTAAGTTTGCTTTATTCATAGTTTTCTCAAAGGTTTGCCTTAGTTATAGTTTAAATGTTTTATAAAATATAAAAAATCTCTTTTGAAAAAAGTTGTTTTGGTAGCATTTGAGTGTTTGAATGAAAAAGGAAATTCTTGTGAAAATAACTAGTTGTCTCATTTTGAGTGCATTGGAACAGATACTCTTCTTTTGATTTGTTTGTTAAGAAAGATTTGTGTTTTCAAGTATTTGCATTTTCCAACTCTTTCCTAGCTAGAACTTCATTGAAGAGAAAAGATTGTTTAATCATCTTAAGTGCATTTTTGTAGTGATTTTGAGTCGAGTCTTTACACCACGACTTTCATCTCCATCACCTCTTGACTTAATCAAAAGCCAATAAAAATCACGCTTAAAATAAAATCAATCTAGCAAATTTTTTGTTTCTAGGGCTCTAATACACCAACATAGCTTAGGCCAGTATCTTGGAGTAGGGAGTAATTAACTCTCCAAGATAGTAAAACAAACAAGTAGTTGTATCTTGCGGTAGGAGAGAAATCCAATTGTTGCATCTATGCTCTAGGAAAGCTCCTCTAAAGGAGAAGCACGAGATCGTGTCCGAACCAGTGTGGGAATCAATCCTTCCTCATTGGGAACGATGCCAGATATTCACGTATTAAAAATGGTAAACCTCGGATTAACCATTGTCGAGGAGCCTGGGATCACTTGTTGGTAAACCTTGGATTATGTCAAGGAGCCTTCAAGGGGATTGAGCTTGTTACTCTGCCCTTGCATGCGTATCGGATCGTAGATGGTTCTCCCAGGTATATTTGTTTCCGTTGGTGACCTTAGTGACCATAATCTTTAGGATTCTTTCCTAGGTGACGATGGAGGGAAGATCCCACTGTACCTGGAGCAGACGTCGACTAGACTCATTTGGACTCTCTGGGGGGTTATCTTCACTCGAGACAGTCATAGTGGAGAAACTTGTGCCAGTCTGTTTCATTAAGCAGGCTGTCGGGGTAATTGTTCCAACCGCCATTTCTGTATTGAATTCTGCGACGTTGGATTTCATCACCAACTAGTGTTTTTGATCCAGAAAGATATTGTTTGTGTGTGGTTTGATCTCCTAGATTTGTTCTAAGGTGTGTGTTTCAAATTGTTTGGTTCTTTAGAGACTCTAGGTGTTGCTCTTGAGATTTTTCTTTGTTTTCATGTGAAGTAATTAGATTAATCGTGGTTGAATTACCAAGACAATCCCGTCGACTATGGGGGCAGCCTCCAGAATTTACACCAAGTCAACTGGAAGGGCTACGAGCCCTTGTCACACCTAGTGAAAGTAGGGTTGGGTCACCGGAGGCCGGAGAGTCTTCGTTGATTGTACATCCTGATTATCTAGTGCAAGCAACAAAACATATTTCTGAACTGATTTAATTTTCTGAGGTTACTGGTAGTATCACTCCTACTAGCTCATTAGCCGAAGAACCTGAAATCTCTGAACCTAAAACTGAAATTGCTGCTACTCCATCTTCAGGATTTGCTTCTCCTGTTTCTAATGGTCCCAGTTCACCCAGAGTGGAAAATATTATTACCGAGAATCTTCCTTCTGGACTCATTTCCATTGAAGAAATTGTAAGTTCGAGTCCGAACGAAGGTATAAGCATCCCTGAAAATCAACCGACTATTGAACTTAGGGAGCGTGAGTCTATTTTCTACAGTCCCATTAAAGGTGACGCTTGGTATATTTCGTTGACCAATCTTTTAGAAAATCTATGTCTCGCGTCTTCACCACCTCGATTTCCTTTCCATCCAACACCCAGAGGTTATTATCCTCCTTTGAATATGTCGAGATAGTCATCCTTGTTTACTCAAACGCCAGAAACCTTCTTACATGGCGGTCCTTCTGTTCCTCCTAGGTATCAGTCTGTGTCTGGTACGTTTTCAGGAGCTTCTCCTCGACCCATCGATTATGCTGTATCTCCTGGTCATAACGGAACTAAACCGTTAAGTGTCGAAGAGATTCTTATGATGTCTGGTACTACTCCTAATCCGCAACCTCAAGGTAGTTCAATACCGTCTGGCGGGCGGCCGCAAGGTACTCCATTACCACCTGGGGGGCAACCCCAAGGCAGTCTGTTACCGCTTGGGGGGCAACCTCAAGGACAGTATGTTCCTACGGGATAGTATTTTCCTCAAGGTCAACCCCAGTATCAATATACACCTCAAGGTCAATACCAACCTCAAGGTCATTACCAACCCCAAGCTCAGTACCAACCGCAAGGTCAGTACCAACCTCAAGGTCAGTACCAACCTCAAGGTTTTCAACCACCTTCAGGTCCATCATTTGTTCAAGGACCCGGAAATGTACCATATAATTATCAATCTTACACTCAACCTGGTTTTGGTCCTCAATACGTTCAACCTGTTATGGGTCCATACCCCGGAATGAACGTGGTGTGGGATCAACAGACTCCGCAACCCAGTGTGCAATTGTCATCTCAATCTGGACAGTCTTTTGTTTCTGGTTCACCCCAGCAACCTGTCCAGCCTACTACTCAAACTGCTACACCTGGGGCAGCTCAATAGTTTGGGCCTAGTTTGCCTCGAACTCCATCCCAAACATCTGTTGCAACTGCTGCGGCTTCTGTTCTGGAATATCAGCGGTCCCAATTTCTACTGCTCCAGTATCAACTCCTCAAGCCTCTTTACCCCAGTCTAGACCTACAATCCAGACTCTGGTTTCCATGCCTGTAGGACAACCTGGGCCTAGTATGGTTGTTACAAGTCAACCACAATTTACTTATCAATCGTACCAGGGGCAGTACCAATACGGTCCCGCTGTGTAGAACCCGGCTTATCAGTATCAACCGTACCCTGGGTATACGTATCAACAACCCCAGTATGGTCCGGTTAATCCTGGTTTTCCAGGACGATATAATATCCCAAATGCAAATCGAATACCAAGCTATCTTGGATATCCTCCTCCTAGGGCTGGTCTTATGATCCCAAGTTTTCGGGATCCGAACTGTCAGTTACCGTTTATAGCAAATTTGGATTTGCCTGACTTGTCACGCCTTACGAACGATCCCATCAATTATCTTCCATTTTGGTTGCCAATGCCGAATAAGTTGCCCAGCGATATACCAAAGTTTGAGGGGAAGCCAGGAGAAGATCCGTCTAATCACGTGATGACTTACCATCTCTGGTGTGCATCGAATTCCATTATAGATGATTCAATTCGTCTTCATCTTTTTCAACGCACTTTGATTGGCCTTGCAGCCAAGTGGTACATTGAGTTCCCACGAGCTCTTTTTATAATTTTAGT
The DNA here is from genome assembly GCA_000404065.3 of Pinus taeda. Lineage (NCBI taxonomy): Eukaryota > Viridiplantae > Streptophyta > Pinopsida > Pinales > Pinaceae > Pinus > Pinus taeda. The sequence goes on from APFE030572871.1 coordinate 3,387, forward strand.
CAGTTAGCCACTTCCTTCCTTACTCATTTTCAGTTGCCAGTCCGATATGACAATGGCACAGAATTATTAACTTCATTAAAGCAGTCGATGTCCACTTATATTTCAGATCATATTCATGAATGGCAATGTCGACGTCGTTTAGTGAAAGTTTTTATCCCGGACCAAATTTTGGCAGAATGGTTTGTAAAATCATTATTACCCAAAATAACTGAAGGCAGGGGTAGTTACAGAGGAGCAAGTAATTGCTCAAGCTCAGTACCTTGACTTAGTTTATACGCAGTCAGGTACGTTACATGAGAAAATCCTTGACCTTCCGAAACAAAATCAAATAGCTGCACCTCCCTCAGGGTCTCATGCCGCTGATGGTATGATTGGTAATGTTAATACCAAAAGTAAGAAGAAATCATCCAAGAATTCTTCTCCTATAATAACTTTACCAGATTCCCCTAAGGGAGAGTCTTCACCTGAAATTTCTGCCAATGTTCATGTCGTAGAATCATCCACGACCAAATCAAAATCTAACGGCAAGAAGAAAGGTAAGAAGAAGAGAAAGCAGAACTCAAAGGAGAAATCCGATAAACCTGAATCTACTGACGAGAAATGAAAACCTCGATATCCTTGTCTCATCTGCGATGAGGAGCACTTCACAAGGGATTGTCCGCATCGTGCCGAGGTTGCAAAAATCGTCAAAGGTTCGCAAACACCTGCTGTTTTGAAGGATCCTTTTCCAAATCAAGACAGTAAAATGATAGGTTCTTCCTCTAGTGCCTCGTAAGAGCCCATAATGATGATGTCACATGTAAGGATTGCGACATGATCGCAAGATTACGGGAGTAAAAGTCCTCTTGGTGGTAAGGTAGCCGAATCTTCTAATTCCAATCCATCAACCTCAACTCCATCTGGTTCCGATCCACTACAGATCGAGAAACCAAATCCCGACTTAGTAATCAAACCGCCCGCTAAGGGTATACTTCAAAAGTCAACTTTCAATCCACATGTGAGAGCTGCTCAGAACTATAACATTGTTGAATATTTAGCTGTTTCACCTTCAGCAATGTCGGCTTTGGAAGTGCTGCAATCTTGTCCAGCATAGCGTAAAATGCTACTGTTGGCTATAGGAGCTGTTGATCTTTAGGAATCAAACCTCATAGTCATCAATTTAGAAAATAGTACACCTCGTCTTCCTCATCAAATGGCTTTCCAGATTCCAGTGTTAGTCAAAAACAGACCTTGTTTTAGGACTGTGATTGATGAGGGAGCTTCTACGTGTATTATGTCAATACAGTGTTGGAAAACCCTTGGTTCTCCTACACTTAATCAATCCCTGACAATTATAAAGGCCTTTGATGGCCAAGGGTTTCAGCCTTATGGCATTTTACAGGACTTGCCTATAGGGGTTGAAGGAAAAACCGTTAATCTAGATGTGGAGGTGGTTGATGCCCCTCTAGATTACAACCTTCTTTTGGGTCGTAGCTAGTCTTATGCCATGACTGTTGTTGTTTCATCGGTCTTTCGGCTTATTAAGTTGCCACATAATGGAAAGATCGTACCAATAGATCAGTTAACCTATTTCTCGTCCGACCCATCCTCTGCTGAGAGTATTCAACATGTTGGAAAAACCGCTATCCCTTATAAGGATGTTGGAGTAGGATTAGTTAAAGATTCGGGTTTACTCGGAACTTTTTCATTTCCTCCTCCCAATGTATAGTCGCCTTTCACAACCATTCATATGATTTCGTTAGAATCCATTGTTCTTGACGATCCTTGGATCGTTCCATTTGATTCTGATGTGGACTCTCTTGGCGATGCCATGCCTTTGAGTCCCTTTGAAGTTGCTTATCAGGCAGTACAATCGTTTTCCGACTCAAATTCAACCAAACTTGATCTAGTGAATGAGATCAATGGGAAATCACTTTCAATCTCAACCTCAAAGTCAACAACCTTTTCAGAAACCGTTCACATTGATGAACAAATTCGGGAACTGTTGTCTGTTGATGCATTACCATGGGAAGATCTTCATCATCGGTCTTCGTTTTTACCTGAGATTGATCATTTTGAAAATGATTTTTCATCCATTTTTACCGCTGAATATGTCAAAGAACCGCAAAATCCATTGAAACATCCTGATTCTGAATAAAATTTAGCTAATATTTCTCGAATGGTTCCTATCGACATTTCAGTCAAACCTGTGATTGTTGAAAACATTCACATAGGTGCTTCTTGTACGGACACTAAAGTCAACACATATAAAGCCCTATTTCAAGAATTATGTGACGTGTTTGCCTGGTCCTATAAGGAAATGCCAGGAATTGATCCTTCAATCGTTGTTCATGAGATCAAGACCTACCTGGATGCTAAACCCGTCCGGCAACAGTTGCGTCAAATACACCCACGAAAATTTGTTGCCATCAAAACAGAAGTTGAGAAATTACTTAAAGTAGGTTTCATTTATCCGATTCCTTTAACGGATTGGGTATCAAATATTGTTCCCGTTAATAAAAAACAAGGGACAATAATAATATGCATCGACTATAGGGATATTAATCGTGCTTGTCCCAAGGACAATTATCCCACGCCCTATATCGATCAAATTATCGATGATTGTGCTGGCAATGAAATTTTCTCCTTTATGGATGGCTTTTCCGGTTACAATCAAATTAACATTCTACCTGCAGCTCAACCAACAACGTCATTCATCTGTCCATGTGGGACATTTGCTTATTGCAAGTTATCTTTTGGACTGAAGAATGCTGGGGCAACTTTTCAAAGGGCAATGTCTTATGCGTTTCATGACATCAAGCACATTGTGCAGCCCTATCTCGATAATTTACCAGCTCATTCATTAAGAAGAGCCGACCATCTCACTCACTTACGAGCTATTTTCATGAGATGTCGGCATTATCGGATTAGGCTGAATCCGCACAAATGTGTTTTCTGTATCGAAACGGGTCAGTTACTGGGATTTGTTGTATCCAAAGCCAGCATTCACGTCGATCCTTTGAAGGTCGAAGCCGTCGTCAAGTTACCACCTCCTTCGACTCTTCACCTACTCCAGAGTTTGCAAGGGAAAGCAAACTTTTTATGTCGTTTCATTCCTAACTACGCCGAGATTACAAAAGGTTTCACCCGGTTGTTGAAACAAAACACTCCATTCTTTTGGGATGAGATAGCTGACAAATCTTTTGATGCACTAAAACATGCGTTGACCCATGCGTCGTTATTGCATCCTCGCAACTACAACCAGGATTACTTCTTGTACCTCGTTGTTTCCCATTCCACTATTGGGATGGTTTTAGTTCAACGGGATGAATTTGAAAGTGAACATGTGATATATTATCTTAGTCGAACACTAACTCCCACTGAGTTAAAATATTCACGTGGAGAAACTGGCCTTAGCTGCAGTCCAAGCTGTTCAGCGATTTCGTCATTACATTTTGTTACGCAAAACCACTGTCATTTCTGACTGTAACCCTATGCAATACATTTTGACTAAACAATTGTTGGGGGGCAAGTATTCCAAATGGATTGTTATCTTGCAGGAATTTGACTTGGAATTTGAGAAGGCCAAGTCAAAGAAGTCTTTGGTTTTTGCAGAATTAATGTGTGACTTCCCTCGTGCTGATACCGAACATGTGGCCGAAGAATCCATTGCGGATGAATCCTTGTTCCTTATCAGCACCGTTGATCCATGGTACAGAGATATCATTGTCGATCTCCAAACCCAATATTTTCGGCCAGATACTTCATGATCTCAACGCCGGAAAATACGATTCTGATCCCAACCTTACACTATTATTGGAGATACACTTTATCGTCGTGGGGTGGATTCTGTTTTCCATCATTGCCTTACTCATGATGAGGCTGAGAAGGTTCTTAATGACGGCCACTCTGGAGCGTGTGGTGGTCATATGTCAGGGTATGCCACAGCCCAAAAGATTTTGCGCGCTGGATATTTTTGGTCGTCCTTATTCAAAGATTGTATTACTGCCGTCCAGAAATGCCACAATTGCCAAATTTTTTTATCGTAAGATGCGCGCTCCTCCTGCTCCTCTCCACCCTATCATTGCCGTTGGTCCATTCGCAAAATGGGGTATCTATTTTATTACATGTCACCCTCAATCGGCCGGGGGGCATGCGTATATCATCCTTGCGGTAGATTATTTTACCAAGTGGGCCGAGGCGATGCCTACATTTTCGGTAGACGGCAAAACTGCTGCGATTTTTGTTTTCAATCATATAATTTCTAAGTTTGGTGTTCCCCAAGTGATTATCATTGACCATGGGAGTCATTTTCGAAACATCATGATGACTGAACTTACAGATCAGCTTGGCCTGCATCACGATAGTTCCACACCATATTACCCACAGGCAAATGGTCTGGTTGAAGCAGTCAACAAAGTTCTAGTCACCATGATCCAACGAATCATTGGGATTCATTGGTCGAATTGGCACAACATGTTATTTTCAGCGCTTTGGGCGTACCGAACCTCAGTCAAAACATCAACAGGTTTTACTCCCTTTCAACTGGTTTACGATTTAGAGGCAGTATTGCCCATTGAATGAAAAATCCCGTCATTACAAATTGCCGTGCAATTATAACCTGCCACTTCCGAAGAGGAAAAACATTTATTATACTTAGCTCGATTAGATGAGAATCGACGCAATGCTGCATTAGTTGTCAAAACTCATGCCAAACGGATCAAAGCTCAGTATGATCGGAATGTTGCACCCCGCAATTTTGCGGAAGGCGACCTAGTTTTACTTTACGATCAAGCAAACGATAAGCTAGGGGCTGGCAAATTTGTACCCATGTGGCATGGTCCATATATTGTCAAGCGGAAGCTAGCAAAAGGGGCCTATGAGCTAGAAGATTTTGACGGTGTCTCTTTAGGTAAACCTAGGAATGGGCTTTATCTAAAGCGATATTATGCTTAAACGATTAGTGTGGAGATTTCATTAGGTTAGTTTTTTCTAAGTTGGTGTGTTCGTAGATTAAATATGCGTGCTTTACTTAAAGAGTGTTTTTCATTATTAGTCCTACTTATCTTGATTTTACTCTTGATATTGCATATGTCGACGCCTCTCCAAACATATATCGGTTTCGTTGATGGCGCTTGTTGTAGTACACGGAACATCTCTTCTGCAGCCTGGGTTATCTATTCACCCTCTGATGAGTTAGTATCTATGCACAGGGTAAGCCTCGATCAAACAACAAACAACATTGTAGAATACAGTTCAGTGATTGAATTATTATCTGAATCCATCTCATTTGGAATTCGAAGTTTGATTGTTAATTTAGATTCAGAACTCGTTGTATTACAACTTAATCGAGTTTATGCCATTAGAAATCCAGTATTATTACGATTATTTTTGAGAGTCCGTCTCTTGTAACGAGAATTTGATTACATAGAATATCAACACATTCCAAGATATTTAAATACATTAGCAGATGCAATTGCTTCTCGAATGTTAAATAGACATTTTCATTAAATCAAACAGTAAATTTAAAAACATCTCATAAACATGTTTTGAAAGATAACCATAGTAATAGCATAGCATAGCATAAGAGTGTGTCAAAATATACATCTTCCTCGATCATAGGTTGAAAAACACCCTATGATCGGCAAAAATGATAGTATCAAAAGTCCAAAAATGGGTCTACAAGGAAATCATCCTATCACTGGTGATGATCCCGATAAGACACCACTGCTCGGGCCAACCTACAAAGGTCCTGGGACCCCAATCACATAGCGCTGAAGCCGAAGAGGAATGTCATCTATGCTGGTCTCTGGAATATCTGCGGTCAAGCGCTCTAGATGGCTCTCCAACTCAGCCAAGGTCTTTGTTGTCTGGTCCTATGGGGCCGGTGCTGCGGCAGCTGGTTGTCTCCGATCATAGGGCTGGAGAGCAGCTGGTCGTCGTGGACCCACATCCACATTTAAAACTTTTACTATTAGTTTTGGGACGATTGTTAAAAATACAAAAACATACATATAAAATTAAAATGTTGAAAAACAATTTTTACCTCTATCATCCCATTGCTCTCCTGGTGGAAGAGTCATGTCGGGATCGCCACAATAATGCATCCCAGCGTATGGAAAATCCTGAATAATAAAGAGTTGGTTCTCTAACCAACGAAAATACTTTGGAGTGAATCGAACAACCTCAGTACCCTCCTCTGGATGGCGGGCCATAACTACAACCCATCGCATAACCTCGAGGATCTCGGGGAAGTCCAGCCTCAACAGTGAGTTGTTGTGGAACCAGCATCGATACCCTCTCTAGGGCAAAGCTGACAACTAAATAACCATAACCAAAGTTCTTTAGCTGCCCATTCTTCACCTTAGTCAATTGGCCCTTCACATTGGCCAATACAACATCGCACTAGTTGAAGATTGTGCCTCGAAAGTAGTCCACTGCCATGCGCATCTAGGAGCCTGTAGCTAGATGCAATGTTGCGCTCCCGCAGAGTCTGGTAACATTAAAAGCAATCACCTTCAGTTCAGGGCGGGAGATGGTTTTCACATCTATCCGTTTGTCCGGATCCTAGTTATTACAGAACTCTAGTCGGAGACTAGCGACAGATTGGCCACCTGGCCTAGATCCAAACAGAGATAATTGCTTGCCTCTCTTGGGCAAGCCAATCAAAAAGTATATGTCATCTGACTCTATTTTGAGCCGGTTGCCGCAAATAATGAAGCACTGGTCCTGAATGCTCCACCTGTTCACCAGCCACTGTAAAAAGTCTACCTATGCCCTCATGCCAGGTATGGTCCAAAATTTGAAAAGCCCGCATGCTCTCAATGCTTGTAATGAAGGCGGATGGAGTAATGCAGCCTGATCCACATCCTCATGCTCTCTTTCCCACCAAACAAGCATATTGTGTACCTACATTGCAAAATAGGTGGATTAGAATTTTCATTCCAAAATTCTATGGGTAAAAAATGGAAAAACGAGGGTTCAAAATCCGCATTCCATGGGATTCACACCCATCCATTTAGAGACAGTGCGTAGGTGCACACTTCTCTTTAAGGCTAGGTGCGGCACCCTGACTTTTCTATGTGCACAGAAAAGTCGGGGTGCGCAGGGGCCACATGGCACCCCTGTGCAACCACCGCGGGAGATTTTTTGCCCTAATTTTCCTCCAAAAACAAAATTTAAACCCTAAAACAAAATTTCAAACGGATGAAATGCAAGTCAGGGACATTGTGGATTACCTGGAGAAGACGGTTCTCGATTCCAGTGGTCAGATTTTGCGCAATCTCCACAGGAAGTTTTTTACCAAAAGCTCTTACTTTTTACTCCAAAGGTAAACGGTAAAAATGAACTTGTAAAAGCCCTTTTTATAAGATTTTTTGAATAAATAAATTAAAATTTATTTATTTTTTACTTTGAAAAGGTCATTTTTGGGTACATTTTTATTATTTTTAAACAGATATGAGTAATGTTTGCAGTGTTTGTGCAGGATATTGGGGATTCAAGTGAAATTGGTCATTTTCAACAAAAAACACATAGGAGTCCTCTTTAAGCTCTTTTCTGACTCGTAAAAAATGAAAAGATTGCCGAGTGTTTCTTTTTAGACTCATTAAAATGGAATTAAAAAGACGGTCCTTTTACAGCACTTTTCTGACCGTATAAACATGAAAAGATTGCCAAACTTTTGTCGTTTCAAGTTCAATATTGGTAATAAAACGACGTGTTTTCGATCACTTTTTTACTTTTTCAGATTGAAGGCACTAATCATGAAAAGTACTCCTTGGTCATAATGATCAAGCGGTTCTCTCAAGTATTATTTAATACTTTTTCGGGCTTGAGAGACACAAATTTATGAAAAAGGACAACCATGGAGTTTTCTTAAGTTTTTCTTCTGACTCCCTAAAACTGAAAAACACCGAGTTTCTCCTATACTAGATTCGTTAAAATTTCACAGTAAAGGACCTGTTCAATTACAAACAGGAACGGACCACTCCTTCTTAGGGTTCGAATCTGAACTAAGTTGGACTCATCCGAAGGATGAGCTTATAACCAAGAAAATGTTATCCTCCTCAAGCTTGTCAAAAATAAAGAGGTACTTGCCAAAAATGGTGGGGGAAAAAGAGAAAAATGAACCTATTTGTTGTACTCTGTGTTTGAAAAAAACTTTCCATCACTCTTGAACACGACACTTGTATCCACCTGGGTTGGGAAATCCTTTACCTAACAGTTAATCAAGCCACTTTGAAAGTCTTTAGCCGGTTTCTGGGTATTAAATTTGGGTCAACCGTCACCAAGCCATTTGCTGTGTCGTTACGTGTTCAAGAGGTCTGTGCAAATAAACCATTCACCTACAAAATATTTGTCATCCATCATTGACCATCCCTGAGTTAGTTCTTGCTAAACATATTTCTTCAAACTTGACCTATGATTTCGTGTTATGGGCTTGCCTATGACGGATCGCTTTCTATCGACTCCAACTCATTATCTAGAAAGATGATCTAGAAATCGTCATTACCTTTGAATCTGCATGCCTCAATGGCAGGTTTCTCGCCTTTGACGACAGGTTGCATCATTGACCTTCGATCAACGGATTCCGTAACATGTTCGACATCGACTCATTCATTCACATTTCATGGATTGTACTGAGTACTTTGAGGGCCATTGACATTACTAGTGGTTCCTCTCACACTTGTTAACAGTTTGCATCATTGACTGGTAATCAAGTGGTTTCTCCCATGTTCGACTTCGACACATTCATTCACATGGGTAGAATCGTACTAGTTCGGGAAGTAGAAATGAAGACCCTGGATCTAGTTTCCACCATCCAAGCTACGAGGAATTTTTTTATCATTATATAGTGGACAATTCATAAACAGATGGTTGCACCCATACTGTGTCCATATGTTCCTACTTGTGAAGTAATACAAAATCATTCCTGTATCAGAGCAGTTTTAGATAGTCCTTAGTCAGTTTTGATCTGAGTATGGGAATGCCTACCTCAGTGATGATATTTTCACATATATATATTTTGCGTTGAATGTTTTTACAGGTTCGACCGGGGTATCCACAGGAAGATCCTTGAAATGATAAAGTCCTTCACCCTTCTTAGATGATCAAAAACCATCCTCATCTACTACAGACTTCGCACTTTAGGGGGCAATCTGTTACACAAAAAATTGTCACCATGAATTTCTACAGTTTGTATGAGTCCATCAACACTCATACATACCTCCTTTGCAAGTCTTAAACCTCAGCTCTTCATGTCAAGCCTTGAAAATGGGAGAAAAACCTTAAAAATATCTCAAATCCTAGTTTCGCACTTTCTCCTAGCATTGCCTGCGGTGCCGCACCTAATGGTCACGTTTCCTACAAACCTGACCACTCTGTATATTGAGTAATGGGTGCGAACCCCTATAAAAGTTAAAAAGGCGTGAGTTCATTCTTAAAAACTCATCTTGGGTCACTTCTAGACACTTCTAGAAGGAATATTACGCTGGCAAGTCCGCTCCACCTTGGTTCATCCATTTCATAACTAAGGGAGCTAACTCCATGATATGAGGTGCTTATCCCATTCAAGGAGGAACTTATCCCTTCAATGGTGGACCTGCAACTTCCTCCATTTGCACTATAAATTCATACATTGGGCTGGTTGTAGGAGAGGTTGAAAGCTGAAAATTCTTGAGGATAAATGTTGCTGAAAACTAGGCTTCCTTTTTGAGCTTATGAGAGGAGAGATCACATACCTTTCATGTCATTTAGGAAGTGAGTGAGGCTTTTCAAAGTAGAGGAGACTCCTGTTGGACCCTGGAAAGAACTTGTACAACATCAAGGCAAAGGTTGTAAGGTTCTTTTATTCATAAAGTTAATACAATCAAGTTTGTTTTTCTCAATGAAATGTCTCTAATGGTTTATTTTATGAGCTCGTTGATCCTCATAATGAACATGTTTTGTTATACGCAGGTATGCTTTGATGTGTGCTTGTTTGTGTATGCAGGTTATTAAATGAGAACTGCTTAAAGCTGTTGGGATAAAACTGCCTCAAACAAGCGTTGGATCGAGGTAGGGTCTGTTACACCTCTTAGTATTCATTAATGAATTGAAACATGTTTAGAGAAAAGTAGATTTTCTTGTGCTCTTTGTTGCTAGATATCGTTAGATACTAGGGAGATCGGTCTTGTCCGCAAGAACGATTTATCCGGCCAACAGTATATTTCAGTTTTTTTATATTAATGAAATGAAGTTTTGTTCTTGTTGCATCTATGTGTTTGTGTTTGTATCTGTATTATGTTGCATTCTTGTATAAGTCTATATAAGTGGTATCAGAGCGATCTTCTCTTTTTTCTTTTTTTTCATATCCCCACCGAGGTGAGGGTATAGTTAGTTAGGGTTTGATCTGGTTGAACCTTTACAAGACCAGCCCCACAAACCCCAATGACCTCCCTTGGCTGAAGAAAAGAAAGACGATGGAGCTAGATTTCCTTTCAAAATATTGCTCGAAGAATCCCTTGAGCGACAGAGGAACACAATGATGGATAACTTGTCTTAGATCCTTCAGCGGCTACCCACAGGTGATGCATCTTCATCCAACAACCACTCTAGAGGGGCTACTCCCTTTAAGGTACAAGTCAAATTTGACATTATCATATTTGAAGTCCAGATAGATGGTTAAATTTGTTAGAAGGGTATTTTTCAGTTCATGATTTTTCCAATCGGGAAAAATTACTTTTGCACTTCTCAAAGCCACCCCCCATGTCAAGGAATAGTAGGAAACATATTGCGAGTAGAAGGATGAGAAGGAACCATCACTATTTTCAACTGCACCCAATTGGAATTCTTTCCAAGATGCCATCAAGGAACAATATTACCTTGTCATGAGCTACGAAGATAAATACATAAAGTGGACCAAGCTGCAGCAGACAAGGGAACTAGACGTGCCGGAGTTTACAAGTATTTTGCAAACCCTCTGCACAAAGTTGGGTATCAAAGATTCTGAGCGGAATTCGTTACTCAAGTACCGCGACTATCTACACAAGTAAATCCATGAAGAGATGGAGTTCGTGGACATCTCCTCCCTTGGCGTCGCCTATCGATACACTGTCAAGATCGAGCATAAATTTAAACAAAAGAAGAGAGACTTTGGATCTGTGAATCCAAAGCAAGGGAAAGACCCCCCCAAACAATAGAACAAAGAACAAATCTAAGGCGAGGTGACCTAGGAAAACTTGTTGAAGCTGCAAGCAAAGAACAACACCACGAAGACAAATAAGGACACAGGGAAATGGTGTGCGTTCCATAAGAGCCCCACTCACAACACAAGTGAGTGTTGAGCCAAGTAGTCACAGGTGGTCGAGATGAAGCCTTCCGAATCATATGCATGTTTGGATTCTGAATCAAAAACCAACAAGGGGAATAACAAAGGGAAGTAGATTATTGATACGGAGCCTAGTGCCACCGTTGCCGCCGCCAAGATCCAGAAGATTGAGCCCAAAGATCTAGAGGAGGTGGAGCAGCTCTTCCACTCACGGATGTGGGCAAAGGGTTCTCCGTTGTAGTTCATTGTCGATAGCGAAAGCCAAAAGAACCTCATTTCAGGATAGGTCGTGAAGTGGTTGGGCCTACTGACCACACCACATACACCACCACGTGGCTTCACCAAGGATGATATCTATGTTTCAACTAGTAGTGCCACCATCCCTACAACATAAAGCCCTTCACAAATGACGTACTATATGATGTTTCTCCTCTTGAAGTTTGTGATGTATTATTAGGCCAACCATACTTGTGGAAGCGTCATATTTTGTATGAGTCTAGATATGCCTTGCAATTTTATTATTTCTTTAGGAAATAAGTTATATAGGATACCAGAGGTAGCACCACCTACTGCCATCTCTTTGATCTCTGTGAAGAAATGTAGTAAGATCTATTGACACCTAATGTTTGGGATTAGGTAAATCCACGTAAATATTGTAAATAGAAAATAAGGAGAATTATAAGACAAAGAGACACTGGGAGATGAAACCCAAGAGTTTCTCTCTCCATGTATATATCTATGATCCATCTTAATGCAATAACACAATTTGATTTGAGGAGTTACCTCCTAGCCTCACATGGTATCAGAGGCAACCCCCATTTTTAGTATTTTCTGCCTTGTAACTCGAATGAATTACCACTATTCTTTGCCAATATTCTCTATCAAATCTCTTTCATTATCCTCTGTCCCAATTGAGAGAATGATGCTTGTAAGTTGAAGTCAATATATCTGTGCATTGAAATTAATGTGCGCGACCTTCTTTTGAAAAGTGTGTATGGTAACTAAGCTCAAATCTTAAGGGTCGTATTTATCTGTTGAAGGGTCGTATTCTTTTGTTGAAGAACGAGCTATCACTTTTTCACCTGTGATGTTGTTTAATTAAACTTTACTCTCCTTGCGTTGAATGGGATGGCGTTGAGATTAATATAGGAGGAAAGAGGACCACAATAGAAGTTGAGTTGTTGCACAGTAGATTTTTAGGAGAGGCAACCACAATAGAAGTCGAGTTTTTGCACAATAGAATTTGAGGAGAGACGACCACAATAGAAGTCAAGTTATTGAACACGAATGGTGTTGCTTGGTCATGTTGACTCGTGAATGCTTGTTGCATATGAACAGTGGATGTGAAGTTTATATGCAAGGTTGAATGTTGCAATGAAGATCAGACCGAATGGTGTTTTTAAGAACGAATGTGTTGTTTGTTAATGAATTTTTAAAAGGACATAGATGGAAAAATAAAGCAGTGTTCATTTCCTCTAAAAAAAAAGAAAGGCCATATGTTTGGTGTTTTTAAAAAGGTTTGGTATTAATGTATTTTA
>APFE030572880.1:0-17053 GCA_000404065.3 Pinus taeda
ACCAATGAGGTAGCACAGATTTTCCTTAGAGAGATAGTGAGATTTCATGGTGTTCCAAAGAAGACCGTGTTGGACAGGGATGCAAATTTCACTTCCAAGTTTTGGAAGGAGCTATTTGATTGCTTGGGTACATAGTTGGCCTTTAGTACAACTTATCATTTGTAGATAGATGGATAGACAGAGAGGGTCAATAGGATTTTGGAGGATATGATGAGGATGTACATGATGCACCAATAGAGGAAATGGGATGATTATCTTTATTTGGTTGAGTTCGCATACAAAAATCATTGTCAGGAATCATTGAGGATGAATCCTTTCAAGGCATTTTATGGGAAAAGTTGTAATACTCCATCAGCAGGAATGATCCAGTGAATAGGGTACTTATGGGACCAAATATGATGACATACATGGAGCAAGAAATGTACGTTATAAAGAGGAATCTAAAGGAAATACAAGATAGGAAGAAGTGTTATGGAGATAGGAATAGGTTGATAAAGGAGTTTTAGGTTGAGGAGAGTGTGTATTTGCGCATCAAGCCCAATAAAATATCTTTGAGGATTGGTTCAAGTGCCAAGTTGGAACCACGGTATTGCGAGCCTTTTGAGATCCTTGAGAGGATTGGACTGGTGGCATATTGACTTGCACTACCTCTAATAGTGAAATTCCATGATGTTTTCCATATTTCATTGCTTAAGAAGTATATAAAGGATGTTTATCATGTTATTGATTGGTCTGTATTGCAGGTGGAGAAATAGGAATAGTTCCAACTGGAGCCTCGGTGCATATTGTTGTGGAAGCATCTCATGCTTTGGAATAAAGCCATAGAGAAAGTTAAAGTGCAATGGAATCAATTTGGGCCTGAAGAAGCAACATGGGAGATGGAGGATCAAATGTGGGCCCTATATCCTTCATTGTTTACTGGTTGAGGCAAAGCAGTTTTGGTTTGATGTTTGGTATATGGTTGGCATATATTTTTCTCAAGTTTTGATATTTGTATATGTATATGTATATGGATGTAAATACAACGATGAGCTATAAAAAGCTACAATAAGAGGTATGGTTGTTATCTTGTCATGTTGTCATGTTGTTTTGCTTTGGAGCAAATCTTTCATTGTAAATACTACAATGAGCTAAGTAGAAAGCTCCATAGGCAGTGTGTTTTCTTTTCTACAGTTTTGCTAAGGTCATGGTGTGGTTTAACACTAAGGATGGTGTTCCCCCAAGGGGGAGATTTATGTAACAACCTTGGTGAAAAGTTCATGTAATAAACATCCATAAAGGAAAAATAAGACCACAGTTAACGGAAACTTATTCCAAGATGAATGTTGGGCAAAGATATCCTAGTGGGCATCACTCGATGTGTGTTTTGGCTAAGGAAAATTGACAAAGCCTAAGGTAAAGGCATTAAAGGAAAAAAGGAATTTCACCACATTTATTTATGAAAATAAAGGGAATTAGGAGAAAAGTAAGGTGAAAGGTCATAGGTTGCATGTGACGACGAAATCGAAGGAAAATAATGAAAAATGAAGAAATTAGAGGCCTCATGCATAAAAAGGCTTCTGAGGATCAGTTCATGGCTTTTGTCAAGTTCAAGTTTGGAGCTCTCTCATTATTCTCTCTCTCTCACACTCTCTTGGTCACTTAGAGTTTTCTTGGAGCACTTTAACTTTGGATCAAGGAAGAAAAAACAAGCAAAGGGAAAGGAAGAAAAGGAAGGATCAAGGAAAGGAAAGCAAGATCAAGCATCTTTAGCATGAATACTTGCAGGTAACATTTTTCATTCATGATTTCCTAGCTGGTTTGGACATGCATGTATTTGCATGTTGGTGTATGGTTCTCTTGTTGTCAGTGGCATGGTTTTGTCGATTTATGACAATTGTTTTTTGCTTAGCCTTTCCTTTTTATGGATGCCATGGCATTAGGATGTTTGAGCTTTGGTTTTCTGAATGGATTTTGGAATTTGGGGTGGAAGTGGTCTCAAGTTCCATTCCCAAAGGCCTAGGAATCCCTTGACCGATTTTGGTAGGATACACTATGAAGCCTTATGGATATGTCTTGGCTTATGGCCTAGTGATCCGAGTTTGGATTGAAGTAAAGCCTGGAGACAAAGATACAAAAAATTCCTCAAGGATAGTGATGGATTTTGGATGGCATTCCAAGTTTTGTTTGGTTGTGAATGCAGCACTGGTCTTGGTGTGGTCACAGGTTGATGAGGGTGAAGGTGGTTTAACCTCTAGATTCCCTTGGTTATTATTGGATTTTTTGTTCTATGAGATCCCACATTCATGCTTGGAATATGGCATGGGGGTGACTAGCTGAAAGAGAGATTTATTTCAGCCATGTATATGGCTTTATGTTGGTTATAACCATGGTTAAACCATTGGTTCATGTCATGGCTATTTCATGCATTTACCTGTAACTATTAAATGGATGGATGCAAGACCTAATTGATGATGTAGTAGTTCAATCGAGAAGGAGGTGATCCTTTTGGTTATGTTTCATAAGTTGTTTCAGCCATTTATGCTCTGTCTTGTATCCTAGACTTGTAGGTTGTATTGATGCCAAGTGTTTGACAAAATGACAGTCCTGTTTGGGGATGCTCATGACTAGTCTTGAGGTTGGTTTTGATTGATCATCATTTTTATCACATCTTTAATGAATTTTGAAGGTTGTTGAAAGTTCTGGGCAGAGGTCGGGATTCTGGGCTACAAAAGTGTCTTAAATCTTGAGGTCACTGGCACAAAACTGGAAATTTTGGTCCACTGTCTCTAGAAGGAAGGACTGTGAGAGTGAATTTAGGTTGTCGGTCCCTCCCTTTCCCATAGTATGAGAGAAATTATGGCCTAAGAGATCCAAAACAACAATGGGACCCAGGGACACACTATCTGAGTGGTTGACTTGTCTCCTCAGGATTATGTTGATGATGTTGGATCATTGTGCATGATTTTTTGTCGATTCCACTTCCTTACGGTCACATAGGAGGTTGGATATAATCATAGTAGCCTCTCGTCTCATGTTTACCCTGATTTCTATGGTTACTTTGGGTAGACCTGGGAGGGGTGTTATAGCTTCTTCCTGCTCTTAATGGTAGCTTCACCTTGGATATTTCTTTTCTCTGTGGAAATTGTCTATGTTTCTTCTTTTTCTATCTCCTTAGTTGTATCCTTTCCTCCTTGAGTGTCCTCCTCATGGTGTTATTTTCCATGGTGTTATTTTTCGTGGTGTCATTCTTCCTCTTCCTCTAATTCCTACTCCTTATATTTTATGATGGCTTTGCCATGTTGCGAAGTGTCCAGCTCTTCTTCTTCTATCACATTGTCTCCTGCTTCCTCCAACAGAGTCATCCATTCTATGGGCATCTTCTATGACCATATATTGCAATTCATGTCATTTCTTCTTCGTGTCTCTGTGCGTCTGTATGTACAATTTATGAAAAATTGCTTTGAATATTGCCACAGTGTTGTACTGTTTGTGAAAACTTGGTGAAAGGTCAGGATGCTAGTTTACTAACATGTGTAGATCCATTTGATATAATATGAAAAATATTATATTCTCTTGCACTTTCGATGCTTGAGTGGTATGCCACAACAAAGCATACCTCATGGCCTCACATACATTTGAAGGCACTGAAGAGAATTATGTGTCCTCCAGCTCTTTCCATGTTAACATAGCATTGATCATGATTAACCAGGCATAGTGGAGATATGTACCTTTCTCCTAGACCTCGCGATAGTCATCTAGGAATTCCTTGCATAAGTATCTAGATGAATTATATTAGACTCCATTTACGCACTATGTGGCTAAATACACCATCGACACACGAACTTGATTTGCATGACACTTCCTCATAATATTTCCGACCAAAATGTGTGTTGTGAAGTAGACTACTTGCTCGCCAATTGATTTTATTCCATAGCCCATTTTTCCTTTGATCATCCCATACTTCATCTTCATATTTTCCACCAAAGTGCAATCCTAGTCCTTTCCCATGAACTTCTCTATAGGGTTCCACCCTTTCTATGGTAATCTTGTGATCTTCCAAATCAACATTTGGTCTATGGGGATCTTATTCCCAATCCACACATGTCCATCATGTATTAATACCAACAATTGTTGCACACACACCGTGTTTTCTAAAATTCTATGAAAGTGTGGCACATTTAACATATTGAGTAGTCCTAGCTACGCCAACCCATTCACCCATCATTTTGGTTCCAATCTCCTCACTTTTCTCTCTGGGTAGTGAACCTACTTCAAGTACCAGTCTAGTGTGAACTAAGGATATTTATTTCGGTCATTAAAATCATAATCTGTAAATTTGAGTTGCTAAATTTTCCCTAAAATATCTCATGAAAACAACACAGCTTCCGGAAATAGTGGTGTAAATGTTCCATACTTCATGTTTTTGGAATCCTTTACTAGTTTGACACTTGGCTTCCTCAACGATATGTATGAGGGAAGAGGCAAGATGAACACTATGCTACCTTCCTCCGCCTATATTTCCTCCACTTATTCTTCACCAATATTGACCTGCTCATGTTGCTTCTGAGGTTTCACAAGTTTGGCAGGCTTCTTGTCTTGATTTTTCTTAGTTCTTTCTTCCCTGGTGATTTTTTTGTTTCTATGGTGACGGTGTTGCTATTGTGGGTGATGCTACTGCAGATGTTTCAACTGTTGGTGCAGACATATCAAAGCTTTCCATGACTCCAGAAAATACCTTCTTATGAAAATGTCACACAATATCCTCCCAATATCACGCAGACAACATACACTACGAATTCTTCTGCAACTTCTTCGCATTATTAATTACTTGAGCTCTTGATTCAAAAAATTTCTTAATCTGAGCATGATTTGGCTATTTATAACAATTCTAACCTTCGAACCTCATCATTAGATTTTATTTTTCTCGATTTTGTTTATATTTCGTTATTAAATGCATATCTATCCTTAAATTTTGCAAATTTGTTGTCTTAAATGCAACTTTACGTGTGTATTTTCCATTTTAATGGTTATATTTCTACTTTTTGGTGAACTTCAACACACACTGTATTATAGCACACCTCTGAAATTTGAAATATTCCTGATTGTAGTGAAGTACTTTGTTCGTCGAAGCTCTATGTGCAGCGTGGTTTATAGTCCAGTGCTCACTTTCAACTACATGTGACACTAAGACTTTACTTCTTTATTCTTTAGGGAGAAGTTGTAGGGTGGGGTTGTCCCTGTATAACTTCAACCTACTGCCCTTTACTTTTCCCTGAATTAATTTTCCATTTAACTTCGCTAACTACACTATGCCTCCATTGGTATTATACGTAATAACATATGGGCCTTGTTAGCGCTCAAATCTGCCTTAGGCTGAAATAAGGCAAGACTCAAGGCCACATCAAACCACGCTCAGCCTCGTAGCTAGCCCTACGAGGACAGGAGAGGGCTCTCTCCGGGTCAAACTCGGAAAAAGGTGATCGAAAAGGCTGGAGATGACCGAATTGATGACTGATTTTAGGCTAGGTATTAAGTATAAAGAGTTTAGGATTGATTTTTTATGATTTTGTTGAAATCAAGGGAAAGGCAATTTTGGGTGCGGGGATGAGGCACAGTTTTTTGCAGAGGTCCACTTGGGGCAAGATAGGCAATTGTTTTGATGCCTTAAAGCAGGTGAGATGGATAGATCAGACCGGTGAGAGGCTAAGGAGAGCAAGGGGTCTCAAGGATTCTCCTTAAACTGAAGAAAACATAGAATATTAAACAAATTTAAAGGCAGAGCATAGCAATTTCATGGATTCTACCTTAACACTTCATTTGCTTAATAAGAGAAGATTCAATAGAGATAATTATGCACATACACAACTTACAAGTACTAAGAGAAACACACCATCCATACATAAAGCCACATGGATCCTAAATAGTGTTGCAAAACCCTAGTCTTTCCTTTGCCAAAAATGTTGGTAAAATATGTACAATATAGTTTCAAAACTATCCCAAGAGTCCAACCTTCAAAATGACTAAGAAGATACATAATATAGGCAAGCTAACACATTTCCTTGCCTCTAGGGGTTGAGCTCATCATTTTACAAGCTGTTTCAACCAATTCTAAACAAAGTGCTAGAGTGTAGGCAGTCAAAACAACTTGCCTCTATAAGATAGGAAAACAATTCATTCATTAAATGTTTTTCCCTTTCATGAATGAATCTTCTAGAACAGATAAATAAGTGTCATGTCAACATAAAATTACATTAATTACATCAAGGAGGATGAAAAATCCCTCCAAAAGTCAAAACTAGTCAAATGCTGTGTTTCCTGAGTTGTAGGTGAAAAACTGGCAATTTTCCCTGATGTGTAGCGTGCCATTTCTCTACGCGTAGCGCGCCTTTGGGCCCACTTTTGGTGCACTTCCTGGCATCCAAATGAGGCATAAGTGGGCTTGTTGGAAAGGGCTGGATGTCTACTTTCCAACCCAAGTGACATTTATCAATTTGGTGCTCGTTTGCCCCTCCAAAAATGTAATCGCCCAAGACTACTTCCTGTGTGTCCAAAAAGTGGCAGAAGGTCATTTTTTGCATGTTTTTTGACCTTTTGGGGGCTCAAAACCTGATGAAATGTCTTGGCAGTGGCTAAGCAGGTGTATTTTGTCATGGAAAATCCAAAAATGTTGACCTTTTGTAAAATGGACCTCCCCATCTTCAGGGTAGCGCGCAGTGCGCTACGCGTTGAGGGAAAAAACTTGTTTTTGACAAAAAAAAAAAAAAAAAAAAAAAAAAAAAAAAAAAAAAAAAAAAAAAAAAATTCAAAATTGACCCAAATTGCTCCAAATTCTCTGAATTTTGAGCTTAGGGTGTATCATTGAGTTCCATGCTCCTTCAAGGAGGCTTCAGCCAAAATTTGGAGTGGATCGGGCCTTTTCCTCCATTTTAGTGCCTTGGCCCAGTAATGATTTTTCATGTGTCGAAGAAAATCTTTGTCTCTATTGGCTTTCTCCAACAACTTTTCCAAGTGAGTGTTCACTCAGATGAGCATTGATTCCCGATCGATAGGTGTCAAATAACCGGGTCTCCTACGGGCCAATTCCCGGTCTTCACGAATCTTCTGCTGCTCATAAAGTTCATGCTCTTCTTCCAACGGTTTGTTGTGCTGCTCTAAGTAGTTGATCACCCATTTTTCCATCTGCAATTTCTTGTGCAGCGACTCATTCTCGGCCCTTTGCTCTTGGATGATCTCCTTAAGCTCTAAGGTAGGAGAGCTAGCATCAACATCAATGATATCCGTGTCCTGACCTCTTGAAGGACCCTCATCAATCATGTGCCTCTTTCCCCTGTCCTCGACCTATACCTGTGCTGAAGAAGATGGCGAGACCCCTTCCACATGATGTGGAGATAATACTCGTTGTGCCGATGAAGTCAACGAGACCCCTTCCACCTCGGGTGGAGATAGTACTCATCGTGCAGCTGCAAATAAGGCTCTGGGACCTTTCTGATATGTCACATATGCTGGAGCATCAACATGCGCGGTCTCATGAATTTCAAACTGCTGTGAAGGCCCTCCCTCATCATGGACAATCTCAGGAGGTGGGTGTGGCACCGTGAAGAAGTCGCGAGAAATGAAATCCTCCCATGGAATACCCTGCTAAGCCAACTGACGCATCACTATGATCTTGATCAGTGCATAATGATAAATGCCCTTGTGTTGCTGTGTTGGGCTCTTCCTTTGTACCAAGGGCACCATCCTCTCTATATTTCAACACATGAAAAATGGAATGTTCATCATTCATACCCATGTGAAATGCATCAACAAACGGATATGGTACGAATATAGACGTAAAAATCTGCCCTCACAAGTGAAATAGCGAATAATGAGCCTCATCAAGGGTGCATACTCATCCCTTAGGAATCTGAAGGGAAAAATAGCAGTTAGGTGTCTCATACATCCATGTTTGATATATGGCTCATAATGAAATCTGTCTAACTGCTGGCGCTTGTTCCACTCCTCTCCAACATTTGGTATCCCGGTTACTTGAGCAACAATCTCGGGTGATAGTGTGAAGTCCACTCCTGCAAGGTTCACATGACCATTGTGCAAATGTAGGACAAACAAGCAGACTAATTCTCTGTGATGTTGAATTTGTGAGATCCTCTCACAATACTCAAAACATGATAGGTACCGAAAACAGGTCACTGCAAGTGGACAAGCTTGCAAATGAGCCAAAGAGGTGGGCTCCTCCCTGACATGCCGACCACCTTTACCACCCTTGTGATGCCTCCTTCGCACCTCTATCTCCGGTGTTGAATCATGGTCATCACTCTGTTCATAATCTGATTCAGTTTCTGACATGGTTTTGGAGGCAAAGTAACTAAAATGTAATGCTGACTTTGCACCCAATGAACTGTTGTTTGACTTTTTCAAATGCTGTCACCAATGGGACGAAAAGACATGGGAATTGTTAGGGAAAGGGGAACATGAGGGAATTAGGGACAATAAGTGCGATTTTAAGGTGAAGTAGGGTTTGGGAATTTTAATAAGGTTTAAGGATTTTAGTAGGGTTTAGGGATTTTAGTGGATTTTAATAGGAAGATTATAAAATTGCATGGGAAAATTTTAAGGAGAATATTGGTGAAGGTGGGGGAAAGAAAAAAAAAAAAAAAAAAGTGATCAATAATGGGCAACCTTGGACAGCAAAATACTTTGAAACCCTAGCACAACTAAGTCTTTAAATTTCACACAGCAATGTAGGGTTTCAACTTCACATTTTCATGGCATTTTTAACATATTAATTTCTCATTCATCTTGCCAAACCAAAACTAGCCATGGAGGAGAGGCCTACCTAAAGATTTCTTGAGAGAAAAGAGGATTTGGTAGCTTGCTGGCGGTTTATTTGGTGAAAAACCCAACGCGTAGCACACCTTGCCCAACGCGTAGCGCCCCTCTGGTGTGTAGTGCCTGAGTAAAAATATACTGGAAAAGTCACGATGATGCGTAGCGCGCCGTGGGTGTGTAGCGCGCCTCAGCTGATGCGTAGCGCGCTCCTGAAAACTGCCCAATTTGCTCAATGACTCTTGAAATCGCCTTTGCAAGGATTATCTTGGCTTGTGAGAGGCAAATGAGCTGCTAATGAAGAGTGATGTGCTTTTATATGCTCCCTTTTGATTTTTATTTGCCCAAAACCCACTTTGTAATGTTTGAATGTTGACACTTTTTGAATTAATTGGCTCTGACTTCTGGTTTCCTTTTTTTTTTTTTTGAAAAAATTGGTTGAAATGATGATTTCTTCTAAAAAGTTTTGCAGAGATGGCTTCGAAGATGCTTTGGAAAAGGAGACCAAGGCCGCGCTTCAACATTTGGAGAATTTGAAATTTTGACAAAGTTTTACAAAAAATGAGATAATGACCTTTGTTTTTCAAAAATAGAGTTTTGAAAACAAGGTGAAAATTTAACTGTACAATGATGAGAATTATTGAAATGATGCTTTATGAAGGACATCCCTCTGGCCTGCTGGTCCTTTATGACCTCTCAAGACAAAAATTGACTCAACCCTAGACCTAAGACCTCGAAATTTAAAACAAGATAAATGACCCTTTGAAGATTTTATTCACTCAAACAAACCTGAACCAGCAGTGCCAAACAAGAGGGGAATAAAAGACACAAACTCCTCCAGTAGAGTTATGGCATGCCTAACAGAATGCAACATGATCACACTGATGGGACACCGAATTATGAAATGCAAAGAGCTTTGATCTCTGGTGGAGGGCTACTAGACCGACTCTAACATTGGCTCCAATGGGGATGGTAGCTCCTTGGAGATGCCAAGAACCGCAGATCTCTGTAAGAGCTAGACAGTGTCTTCACTCATTGGGCGAAGGAGTCATTATTCCGACACAAAATCTTGAGAATTTGACTGAAAAAAACAAAAACTACTTTGACCAAACTAGACTCGAAACTAAAGATTTAGACAACTGACTTGAAAAACTTAGACCTACTAACTTTCATTTTCAGAATTATAGCCTTCACCTTGGGCCCCAAACTGAAGATGATAAGTTAGTGTACATGTGCAATAGAACAAAAGTAAAATGATATGTACAATGCTAATGAAATGAGTAGAAAATACTCAAAAGTAATATCTCTTTAACAGCCAACCATTGATCGGCCCTCCAGGATATTCATCTCCATTCATCTCTTTGAGAAGGAAAGCGTTTTGGCCGCGATATGTTGTAATCTTATAAGGACCCTTCCATAAATTTTCAAATTTGCCATGCTTTCCCTTGTCTTCATGACGAGCATTCCATCTTAAAACAACCTCATCTAGCTGAAATGTATCTGCCTTTGCTTTCCGGTCATAAATCCTTTTGATACGCTCTTGCAACTTGCAAGTGTTTTGAAATAGCTCCTCCTGTGTTTGCTGCAAATGAATCATCTGATTAATCCTTCTCTGCATAGGATCTTCTTCACTACCCACTTCTTGAAGCAATTTGACTACCGAGACAGCAAGTGAAGTTGGAAAAACTGTGTCTGTTCCGTACACCAACTCGAAAGGAGACATACCAATAGACTTTTTCTGACTCACCCTATCAGCCCATAGTGCATTTATCAACTTCTTGTGCCAGCCCTTTTTGCTGATTTCCAACAATTTCTTAATGATATTGACCAAGGATTTATTAGATGACTCCGCCAATCCGTTTCCTTGAGGGTGGTATGCAGTTGAATGTCCCAAACTAATATTGTACTTATAACAAAACTCAATCATCCTTTTTGACTTAAACACTGCTGCATTATCCGTGATTAGATTACTTGGACATCCAAGGCGTGACAAAATATTGGTCTCGAGAAAAGAAATAATTACCGCATCCGTAGCTTGTCGAGTAGGAATTGCTTCAATCCATTTTGTGAAGTAGTCCGTGGCCGTCAATATCCATCGATGTTGTCCTGATGATGCCAGATGAATTTCACCAATGAAATCCAATCCCCACTGCTGAAAAGGTGCGCTGACTTCAATTGGTTTGAGATGCAAAGGCTGGAGCTTCTGCTTTCCTTGAAAAATTTGGAATTCGTGACAATTTTTAACAGCCTTATATACATCTAAAAATAATGAAGGCCAATAATAGCCTGCCCTTAGTATCTTGTTTGCCGTGGTCTTCCAAAACAAATGACCTCCACAGTCCCCTCTATGAAAGTCTTCCACGACTCTTTGAGCTTCATCCTCTACCAAACAATTCAATAACATTCCACCAGGGTCTTTCCAAAACAATGCTGAATTGAGAATGCAAAATTTGGAAGCCTTCAATTTCAATGTTCTACTTCTGTTTCTTGGCATTCCAGGAGGCGAAGATAAATGATGAAGTACATATAAAATATCAGTGTACCATGGAGAAGAAAGAAACATTTCAGATACCTGAATGGATGGGTTCTCCTCATCTTCATCAGACATGGCAGCAATCAAATTTATGTCTAAGATTTGCATATTTGTTTCAACCATTAGCTTGGAAAGTCCTTGACCTTTGATCAACTTGGTGAGTTTAATTTCAACATCATATTCTAACAACGCAACAATCCACTTACCCCTTCTCCCTTCTGGATCTGCCTGTACTAAAATATCTTTAACTGTTGCATTAGGAACATAAGCTAGAATATGGGAATGCAATATGTACACACGGAAATCTTTCAAGGCCTTTACAAGCCCAAGTGCTTGCTTCTCAATGATGTTATATTTCAATGCTCCATCTCTAATAATGCGACTGAAAAAGGCGATGGTATTTTCTACACCTTCTCTCTTCTGCATTAGTACAACTGCCAAAGTGTGCTCAGAAGCAAATGAAAATAAAATAAAGTCTTGAGTGTAGTCAGGGTTGATCAAAATAGGAGCTGTAGAAAGAACTAACTTCACTAGATTAAATGATTTAACCACCTCTTCGGTCCACTTTACCTGACTATCCTTCTTGAGCATGCTTGTGATCTCTCTAAGATGCTCTGCTAGATTTGGAATGAAGCGACGAAGAAAATTCAGTTTACCAATGAAAGACTGAATTTCTTTCTTGTTCCGGGGCTGTTCAATTTGTTGAAAGGCTTCAACACGTGCTGGATCAATACGGATGCCATCTTTAGATATGATGTGACCAAGAAGTTTTCCCTCATCCATGGCAAAAAGACTCTTTTTCGGATTCAACGATATGCCATATTTTCTGCACCTTTGGAAAACAATTTTCAAATGATACAAATGTTCCTCATCAGAATTTGAAAACGCAGTTAAGTCATCAAGATAAACAACCAAAAATACATCTTTCTCATTGGCGAAAGCCACGCCCATTGCACGCTGAAAGGTAGCTCCTGCATTTTTCAAACCAAACAGCATCTTTGCATAATGAAATGTTCCCCATGGAGTGGTGAATGCGGTTTTGTCACGGTCATATTCATGCACTAAAATCTGATTGTAACCTGAATAACCGTCGAGTAGTGACATCCTTGATGCTCCAACTACTCGCTACAATATATGATCCATTTTGGGCAGCGGATAATTGTCCTTTAAGGACACCTTATTTAAATTTCTGAAATCAATACATAAACGGATCTCACCTGTCTTCTTTCTTACAGGCACCAAGTTTGATATCCAATCTGAAAATCGGATAGGCATAATAATTCCTGACTTATACAATCTGTTTACCTCTTTCTCAATTGATGGCAGCAACTTCAGATTGATTCTCCTCAACTTTTGACGAAAAGGCTTCTGATTTGGCTTAATAGGAATAGTATGCTGAATGATATTTGTATCATATGTTTTAATATCTGAGTAATCCCATGCAAATACATCAGAAAATAAAGACAACAATTTCATATATTCAGCTTTTACCTTTGGTGATAATGACCTTGATAACTTAACCATCTTGGAATTTTCAGCTGTCCCAATGTTTACCTCTTCAACACCATTTTTAGTCGGTCTCAATGTTGGTTTGCGGGCCACATCATCTTCGTCAAACAACTCCTCTAAAGGAATCAATCCTTTAGGAATAATGTTGTCCTTAAGTTGCATTACATCCATTTGATTTACTTGTATATTGTCATCACCATCATCATTTTCGGTATCTATTGAGGAATCTTTGAACTTACCCGTATTTTGCAGAAACTTATTGATCTCTTCATCATCTTGAAAAACTTGCCAACATCGTTGATTATCTGGACGATGCTTCACATGAATCTCAAATTTGTTGCTAGAATTCATTTGAATTTTTAAATTGCTTGTTGCCTTAGCAAGTCCATCAGCAACACCATTTTGTAGGCGAGGCACACATGTCAAGGTATAATCAGAAAAAAACTTCAAAATATCTAAGACTGCATTTCAATATGCCCTCATGCGAGAATGTTTGGCCTGAAACTCACCCTTAACTTGCTTTATCACCAACTGAGAATCACCATAGACCAAAATCTTCTTTGCTTTCAGTTTCTTATGAATCTTTAGGCCAACAATGAGAGCCTCAT
This sequence comes from Pinus taeda, assembly GCA_000404065.3. Taxonomy (NCBI): domain Eukaryota; kingdom Viridiplantae; phylum Streptophyta; class Pinopsida; order Pinales; family Pinaceae; genus Pinus; species Pinus taeda. The sequence goes on from APFE030572880.1 coordinate 13,456, forward strand.
ATTCTGCCTCATTATTTGAACAATCAAATGCTAGTTTATAGGGACACACTCTCACCTTGCTTGGAACTTTGTCTTGAGCGGAAAAAGGACTTCGAATCCACACACCAATACCAGCACCATCACTACCTACTGCACCATCGAAATCCATGTTCCAAAGACCATCTTCATCCTCCTCCAAGTGTTGAAATTGTACTGCCTCTGATTTTTCTATTTGCTGCCCCTTTTCTTCAGCTGTTTGCTCCATGATAGCCTGCTTTTCTCCTCTTTCCTTTTGTAGTACTTCCCTGAAAATTTTAGTGATCTCTGGTATGTCTTCCGCTTGAACTAACTGACTATCTATATCATTAAAACTATCAGCAAATAAAACAAACGACTCCAAGTCAGTATGTACATAATTTACAGGATGATTGATCGGCTTCTCTTTACTAGTTATCATATATTTCATCTTTTTCTCGCGATATAGCTTTCTCATTTGACCAAAGACTGGAATTGTGGCATAAGAGAAGTCTAACTGTAGAGTAACCTTCAACTTAGCTCCCCAAGATCTCGAAAGTAGCATACCAAAACGTGGAGGAATGTCTGCCACAACCACATCCATCAAGACATTTTTCGCCAGGATTTTGTCTAAGCTAACAACCAAATCTTTGATGAGCCCGATACATCTCACACGGCTGGAATCAAATGAATACAAATCATGATATTTTCTGGTAATGTCTAACCCCAGCTTCTCCATGATTTCCTTTGGCATCAAATTGTGTGAAGCACCCAAATCGAACATGGCATTATGCAAGACATATTCATGCAATCTCAAACTGATATAAAAGGGAGGAACATCACTATCAGGGGACTGACCATCCAATGCTGGCCCAAAGATCAATTCAGGTTGATCATCTTCAACGTTCACCGTGTCAAGCATGGGATCAAAGTTCAAAATTTTGGAGACTTGACCTCGGTAGCTGCTGTTTTTTATGATTTCAGTCAAGAGAATAGATATTTTTAATTTGGAAATTTAATTTTCCAAACTAAATGCTGAAACCTTTTCAACTTCTTTGACCAGAACCTCTCTCCTATCTTTGATTATAGCTGCCTGATTTTGTCTTTTCTGCTGCTGATATTTTACTAGTTGTGGGATCAATTGTCTCTTTTCCTTTCTTCGGCGGTATCGGTGAATCCATCTTTGGTGCTGTGGCTTCCTTTCTTTTCTGAATGGGATTGATAGGCACATCTCGGTTCCTCAATGAATACTGCTTCTGTTGAGTGGACAAGGCATTCAAATATCCTCTTTGGTAATCATCTAAATCTGCATCATTAGCCAAGATAAAATCTTCGTCTTGTTGGGCGCCTAAACTTTCTCCATAGTCATCTTCTTCGTTGATGTAAATGGGCAGATCATCAGGAGTAAAGAAGTGATTTTGGTCCCCTACTACATCAGTATCTTCATCTGAATCTTGAGTTACAAAATTCTGCAAAATAGGAGTTTTGATTGGTTGCTGGGCTGTCGGCTCTTGTACTCTTGGTTCACGCTGCTTGATTCTGTACTGAGGTTGTTGCTGGCCACAGTAATTTGGATTACGAATTTCCTGTTCTGATTTGTCAAGGTTGAGTCTTTTGAGCATCTCGCGAAGCCAAGGTGGTTCTGATGATGTAGATTCTTCCTTTATAGTCACTCTTTTCTCTGCCTTCAAACGTGCTCTCTTGTCGTTCATATTTGCCTCAACATTGACAGCAATCTTTTGCATATCTTCTAAAGTAGGCGGATCCCTATCCCGTAATGAGTAAGCCATCTCTGGATCAAAGCCATCCGGGTATTTAAGAAGAGCTAATTTTCTAGATGGTCTTAAATCATCAGGGATAGCATTATAAACTGTATTGAACCTAATAATATAGTCTTGGACAGACTCAACGAGATTGCGTTTGATATTATTGTACTCGGCATTAATCTGAAGCGGATCCTTTCTAAGTTCCCAACGATCAAGAAATTGCTTCTGAAGTTCAGCCAACGTAGGTATACTTCTAGCTTCCAAGCCTCTGAACCATTTTCTAACTTCTCCTCCGAATGTTTGCACAAACAATCGCATAGTTACATCCTCCTCATCAATCTCATATAAATCATAAAAAGTTTCCATTTTGTCTATGTGCTGCTGAGCGGAAACACTTTGAGGAGTGCCATCAAATAAAGGAATTTTACTTTGATAATCCGCTGGCATATCATGCAATTGCTGAGGTAAAGCAAGAGGTGCAAAGCGAACAGCCATTGCTCTAGGTGGATTTACTCTCGGTGTTGTTGGCAGAGTGGATGCTGCTACTGTATGGGGAGTATGCGGAGGTGTATGCGGAGGAGAAGCAATGTGGGATGAAGAAGGGGAATTAGCTGTAGATTTGGAGTAAGTAATTATAGGCTGCAAAGGAATGGTAGGAATGAAAGGTGATTCAGTAGGAACTCTAGAGGTAGATGCCGTGACGGTGGATCCAATGTTTGCAGATATGGCTTCTAAAAACTCAGAAAGATTGGCTGCTTGGATGGTGGTCTGAAGGTGCCTCAAGATAAAATTGTCAATTAATTTATTATGCCTTTCAAATTCAAGAGCTGTAGCGAAGTCAGGATTTGGAACAATACAATCGAGAACGTTTTCGAACTTAGTCTTCAACAATGACAATTCAAACCTTGCGTCGAAAGGAATTTCTTCAAGGTATTCAAAAAGTGCGGGACATGAATGAGATTTAAACAAGGGAGTCACCGAGCTTTCTTGACAGAGGATTTTTCAAATCAAATTTGGATTTTCATAAATAGGAGGTGGATTCGGATCTGGATTAGCTCTTGTATGTCTTTTTGAAGCCAGTGTACTTATCAGGAGATCAAAAGAATGAAAGTAATTCAGCCAATCGTTTATTAGACTCAATCATCCAAAGGTCTAGAACGATCAAAGGTACTGGGGTGATTTGCAAATCAAAGTTTCGCAAGCTAACCAGAGATCGACTGAAGCAACATTTATCTACTTTCGCTTATGCATAGCAAGAGCGTTTCAAAAGCTACCTGGAGTGACTTCAGACTCCGTCTAAGACTTCTGAAACAAACTCATCAACAAGCAAACCATTTGAGATTTCTTCCCCAGTATGGTCGCCACTATGTTAACGCTCAAATCTGCCTTAGGCTGAAATAAGGCAAGACTCAAGGCCACATCAAACCACGCTCAGCCTCGTAGTTAGCCCTACAAGGACAGGAGAGGGCTCTCTTCAGGTCAAAATCAGAAAAAGGTAATCGAAAAGGCTCGAGATGACTGAATTGATGATTGATTTTAGGCTAGGTATCAAGTACAAAGAGTTTAGGATTGATTTTTTATGATTTTGTTGAAATCAAGGGAAAGGCAATTTTGGGTGCAGGGATGAGGCACAGTTTTTTCCAGAGGTCCACTTGGGGCAAGATAGGAAATTGTTTTGATGCCTTAAAGCAGGTGAGATGGATAGATCAGACCGGTGAGAGGCTAAGGAGAGCAAGGGGTCTTAAGGATTCTCCTTAAACTGAAGAAAACATAGAATATTAAACAAATTTAAAGGCAGAGCATAGCAATTTCATGGATTCTACCTTAACACTTCATTT
>APFE030572884.1:0-21964 GCA_000404065.3 Pinus taeda
TGCAGGATTAAAAGTCTCAGAATGATAACATATGGGTTTACCGTGTTGTGTCAACACTGCTCCCATGGCATAGTCATTGGCATCAGTTTGGATCTCAAATGGTCTTTGTAGATCTGGCAGTGCTAGTACAAGTATTGTAATAATATTTTCTTTTAAGGCGTTAAAGGCTTTCTGTTGTTTGCCTCCCCACTGAAACACCTTGTTCAATCCTGTCAAAGCATGTAAGGGAGCTGCAATTGAGGAAAAATTTGAAATGAAGTTCCTCCAATACTGCGCTGCTCCTAAGAAGCTTCTCACTTCTGTAGCAGACTTGGGTTTAGGAAGATTTATGATGACTGCCACTTTAGAGGGATCTATTTTCAATTCACCTCCCCCTACTATATGACCCAAATAATTTAGAGAGGTTTTTCCAAATTCACATTTGGATAGTTTAACATAAAGTTTTTCTCTTCTCAAAACATATAATGTCTGCTTAACATGCTTTAAATGTTCTTCCCACGTTTTACTAAAAATCAGAATGTCATCCGGATACACAATAACAAAATCATCAAGAAAAGGTCTGAGTACATCACTCATTAATCTCATGAAAGTAGCAGGAGCATTAGTTAGGCCAAAAGGCATAACCAGCCATTCATACAATCCCTGCTTTGTTTTGAAATCAGTCTTCCATGCATCTTGCTCTGCAACTCTAACCTGATGGTATCCACTATGCAAATCCAACTTGGTGAAATAAACAACTTCCTTAAATTGATCTAAAAGATCATCTATGTGAGGAAGGGGATAACGATTTTTTATTGTTATCTTATTCAGTGCTCGGTAATCAATGCACATTCTCCACGAGCCATCTTTCTTTCTCACCAAAATGATTGGTGACCCACACGGTGATGTGCTAGGCCTGATGAACCCTTTCTCGAGCAACTCCTACACCTACTTCTTCATTTCAGCATTCTCTAAAGCAGACAACCTGTACGTCCCAATGTTAGGCAAAGGAACATCTTGCTGCAAAATAATATCATGTACTATTCCCTTTTTGGGTGGCAGACCTTTAGGTTCTTGAAATAAGACATCATACCCTGAAACAATCTTTTCTATATCAGCTTGTTGATCAGCATTACAACCCTCAAATATATTAATCTTATCAGGTGTCTTTTCCTTTACAACCATCAGTAAGAACTGTTTGCATGAATTTATCATTATTTTCATATGTCCTGAGTTTATGAGAGTATAATTATTCTTGAGCTTATGAGCTCTTACAAAGTATTCGATTCCATCTTTAACAAGTATATACTTGTTCTCAGCTCTATAGAAAATAGCCTTTCTATCATACAAGTAAGGACTTCCTAAAACAATTCCACATATATCCAAAGGAATTACATCTAACTCAACCTCATCTACAAATGCTGACCCAAAAGAAAACTTGAGTTTTCACTGTCTAGTCACTTGTAGTTGTGCTTTATCTTTCAACCAACCTAATGGGTATGGTTTCTTATGAGGTGTAGTTGCTAATCCCAATTTATTTACAATTGCTTCAGAAATTAGGTTTACTTGTGAGCCATTATCAAACAAAGTATCAATCTTTTGATTTTTGGAAACAACTCAAATATGGAAAAGCTCATGTCTTTTTCTCTCATGTTCTCCATCAATGACAGATTGAACATAATTACTAGTGGATGGTTCAGAATTCTTACCTTTTATACCGTGGCTGCAATGATTGTTTCATCTCCTGAGTCTGACCCCAAATCTTTCTGAATAGTTGCAGGAGTCTTCTTCTTCTTGCCCTCAGACTTCTTAGGTCTCAACTCTGGATGCAGAATCCAACAATGCTCATCATCATGCCCCTCCTTTTTACAGTGAGTGCATGAAGCTTTGCCTTTCTGTGCAGTGTTAGCCTTCCTTTCTTTCCACTTCTGCTTTCTTTTCTCCTTGCTCTTACTTACAGTGGGTTGGGATGGTCCCCCAACTTCTGGATTTCCACTCTTTCCTCTTGCTTCTAGATGAGTAGCTTGTACAGGTACTTCATCTATACTAGTGGGATTAAACATGAGGATGTTATGCCTCATGTAGCTGTGTAGACCACCAATGTACTTCAAAAGAGTTTCTGGTGAGTCTAATGAGATACCCAACATCAATTCTCTCTTTCTAAATTCTTGAGTATACCCTTGTACACTTTTCCCTTTCATACGCCAAAGCGTTTTCCAACTCATCATGGCTTGTTGCATGTAGGCCAATGGATAGAACTACTTTTTGATGGTAGCAACAAATTCACTCCAGACAGAGATGGTCTTACCATGTCTTTTCATATCAGCTTGGGCTCTGCCTTCCCACCAAACCAAGGCAGTGCCTCCTAGGCGTAGGCTTGCCAGCTGAATCTTACTCTTGTCTGAGTCTATGTTCTGTACTTTGCAATACACATCAATTTGTCTAATTCAATTATCCAACTTTTCAGCATTTAGCTCTCCATCATATATAGGCAAATCAAATTTAACGTCTAGTTTAATCAAGGTTGCTTTCTTATTATGCACAGGGCTATTAGGAGGTGTACGAAAGCTTTCTTCTTTCCCCTTTTCTTTGGAGTGGTCATGGGAATGAGACTCATCTTCTTCTTTATCTCATTTAGAGCCTGATAAATCTTCATCCTTATGCTTTCTAAAGTCCCTATACATTTCTTCTACCATAGACTTTATAGCTAGGAAACTTTCTATGAATTGAGGGTTTGGCCCTATAGAACCTTCTTCTGACATTGTCTTCCGAGAATAGACTCCCAATTTCAGGATTAGTTTCCACCAACTCTCCTTCTCCTAATTTGAGATTTGATCTAGTGAGCATTCACATCTAAACCAACACAAGCTTGTCTAACCTTACAGCCTAAAGCTTTGATACCACTTGATCTAATAATCACACTATGAGTGACCTCAGTTGGAGATTTATTAAAAAAAAGGTATTACAGACTCATGTGCTGGTGTGTGTTCTATTTTATTTAAGCAACGGATCAATTAGATTGCCAATACACAGACATTTAAATGGAAAGACAGCAGAGAGATACAATAAGCAACTCAAAGACACATACAGTTTTTAATGATTTCACCCCTATTTTGCAGGGCTACATCTCCGGTCCAACTCTCAATGGTGGCCTTGTTTTATTGTTCCTTTAAGTAGATAATTACAAATACAGGGACTCAATGCGAGTTCTCTTGAAGTAGGTTTGCTTGGTAGGATGGTTTTTGGATTCCCCAAGCCACTCGGAGTACACAGACTCTTGTTCTTCCTACCAGCTTTGTGACCTTTGGTCTATAGTGGAAAGAGCCAACTGTGATGCTCAATCCAGATAGATTCCTCTATGGGAAGGCTTGAATCTTCAAGCTCTCTGGTGCTCGATGCTGCCTGTGGTCATCTCGGACCTCTGTCTCCTCTGCTTGGCTTTACTGTTCTCTGTGTTCAGTCCTCCTCTCGGGTGCACCATTCACTATCTCTCTTGGTCACTTGGACTCTTCTCAATCCTCCCCCTCTTCGACTGTCTCTATTCATGGATTTAACCATTCGATCCCTATGCTAGTTCGGTTCCTCTCCTGCCTGTGTCGATTCTCCTTCTGCATTTGTGCTTGGAGTTCCATGTTCGGCGTTAGCATGAATGCTCGGGAAGTGCCACGTGTCTCCATCTAACTGGTGCCAACATGCTTCATTGGTTCATTTCTTTGGTTACGCCTTGTATGCATTCTTTCTCCACCGTGGAGATCAAACAGATTCCAAATCCTTTTAAATCACGGCTTAATTTCCTGTCAATTCCACTCCTTTCTATCAGGCACAATCTCAGTCGTTCGATCTGGGCTCCTCCAGATCCAATGTCATACGCACGTCGAGCGCGGTTGAATTGTTCGACTGATAGCGTGCGATCACAGAGGTTTTTCTCTCACCTCCGCTGCCATGTGTCGATCGTTGAGTGGGATCGCTCTGCTCTCCTCCAAAACCTCTTACTGTTCAAGGGCACCCCGATCGATACCACTGGTTTTCTAGAGTGCAGGTCTCGCCTTTGTCCTTTAGCGCTTTTTGTTTTTCCGCCTGCGGTTCTCCGTCTCCCAACGCGACGTAGTGCTTAAGGCTTTTCCATTTTAGCCTTGTTTTCCCAGGGATGCGCAATTAGCGCTAAGCACTAATTGCACATCAAAATCACTTCCTTCTCCTGATCCGGAGCTCCCAGGGGTTGTTTTGACCTCCTGTGCAATCTCCATGGGCCTCGGTCAGCGCGCTTTGCCCGAGGTCCTCGTCGTTCCACGTTGGCTGCCATGGCCATTGGTTCAAGGCATTTTTTGATCGCTATTTTGGAATTTTCAAGGATTTGTTGAACTTGATACAGTCAAGGTTCTTGACAGTGTTTCGTGGATCTGATTCGGATCAGTTCAAGTACAATATCATGTACATTAAAGGTAAATAGAACAAGGTTGCATAATCTCTTAGCAGAAAGGTACAAGTGAATCACATAGCAACTATGAGCTTCTGTGGGAGAAATTTATAGGATCATATATTGTAGGTAGGACATCAAGATGATAGGTATAGGGAGCTTATGCATAGGTTACAACAGGGAAGAGGTGATCAGGATGTGGGCTATCATCTTACGACAAATGGTTTGGTCAGATTTAGGGACAGGATATATGTGTCGGACAAAAGTGAGCTCAAGAAGCTTATCTTGAGGGAATTTCATGCTAAATCTATTCAGGTCACCCAGGAACCAGAAGACATTGACAACGGTGAAGAAGTTCTACAATTGGATGAATCTGAAGAAGGAAGTGGTAGATTTTGTGGCTAGATGTTTGGATTGTCAACATGTAAAAGTAGAGTGTAATGATCCAAGAGAATTACTACAACCGATTATGATTCCATAGTGGAAATGGGAGGTAATTTTCATGGATTTCATTAAAAATTTTCTTAGGACATCTAGACATCCTGCTTCCATCATGGTGGTGGTGGAAAGATTGACGAAGATAGCACACTTCATTCCAGTGAAGTCTACTTATTCAGCTAATGATGTAGCATAAGTATTCCTCTGAGATGTAGTGAGCTTTCTTTTTGTTCCGAAGAAAATTGTGCCAGATAGGGATGCTAATTTCACTTCCATATTCTAGAAAGAGCTATTTGGAGCTTTGGTTACAAAGTTGGCCTTCAATACAACTTATTATCCACAGGTAGATGGAAAAGCAGAGGGTCAATAGGATTTTGGAGGACATGCTAAGGATGTATGTGGTGTATCAACAACGGAAGTGGGAAGAGTGTCTTCCATTGGTAGAGTTTGCTTACAAAAATGGCTATCAAGAGTCTCTAAGGATGAGTCTATTTGAGGCACTTTACAGGTGTAGTTGTAATAATCCCATCTATTGGAGTGATCCAATGAATAATAGGATCAGACATGTTGGTAGAAATGGAATAGGAAATGAAAGTTATCAACCATAATTTAAAGGCAACATATGATATAGAAAATAGTTATGTAGATAAACATAATGTGTTTAAGGAGTTTCAAGTTGGGGAACAGGCACGCATGTGCATCAAGCCCAAGAAGAGCTCCTTGAGGATTGGATCATGTGTCAAGATGGCACCTTGGTTTTGTGGACCTTTTGTGATTCTTGAGAGGATTGGAAAAGTAGCCTATCAACTTGCACTACCTCTGAAAGTGAAAGTCCATGATGTTTTCCATGTGTCATTTCTTAACAAGTATGTTAAAGATGTTAATCATGTGATTGACTAGTCTCTATTGTGGGTGGATTCAGAAGGAGAATTTCAGCTGGAACCTCAATGTATTTTCTAAAGAGAGATGTTCATGCTATGAAATCAAGAAATCGAGAAGGTTAAAGTGCAATGGAATCACTTTGGGCCTGATGAAGCTACATGGGAGATGTCTGATCAGATATAGGCTATGTATCCTTCTCTATTCACTGGTTGAGTGGATGTATTTTAGTATATTTTTTGGTGTGGTGTTTTGGTATATGTATATATATATATCGATGTAAATACCACCAAAATATATGTTATAAAGATCCAATAAGCAGTATGGTTGTCGTGTTGTTATGTTTATCATGTTGGCTATGTTGGTTTGCTTTCAGTAGGTTGATCATTGTAAATACTACATCGAGCTAAGTTATAAAGCTCCATGGGAAATATATTTTTCTTTTCAACAGTCTTGTTGGTTGTTGGTGTCATTAAACACCAAGGATGGTGTTTCCCCAAGGGGGAGGGTTCTGTGACAACCCTGGTCAAAAATCCATGTAATAAAGTTAATAAAGGTAAATAATAACGAAGGTCATGGGACACATATTCCAAGCTAAGTGTTTGGAAAAAAATCCTAGTGTGGGTGTTCATTTGGTTTATTATGGCTAATGAAATTGGCAAACACAATGACAAAGGGTTTGGAAAGATAACAGGAATTAATTGGAATTTTATTTATGAAAATAAAGGAAAATAGGAGAAAAAGATGGTGAAAGGTCACAAATTGCATGTGATGAGGAAAATGAAGGAAAATAATGTAAATTGAATAAAATAGAGGCCTCATTGATAAAAAGGCTTCTGAGGATCAATTCACAAATTTTTTTCAGTTCAATCTTGCACACTTAGAGTATTCTTGGGGCACTCTAGCATTGGATGAGGGAAGGAAAAGGAGGGATAAGAAAGAGAAGGGAAGAAAATATCAAGAAAAGGAAGAGAGGGATCAAGCAACTACAACAATATTACTTGTTGGTATCGAGTTGCATGTATGATTTCCTTGCTAGTTTTGGCATGCATGGTACATGCATGTGTGTTTTTGGTTCTCTTGTTGTCATTGGCATGGGTTTTTCCAGGTGTGACAGTGGTTTTCAGCCTTGCCATTTCCGGATAGACATGGTGTGATGGGGTTTTTCTTACTTGGTTGAGCTATATTTTCAAATGGTTTTGAAACTAAGTGGGGTGGCCTCAAAGAGATAACAAGGCCTAGGAATCCCTGGACCAATAAAGGTGGGATTACGACAAAGCCTCATTGCATATGATCTCTTTGTGTCTAGGAACCCTTGACTAGTGAATGGCGAGATATAAGGTAAAGCCTAGAGGGCGGAGACATAAAACTTCCTCACGGTTTAAGTGGTGAGATCCAGAGGCATCCATACTTGTTTAGGCCTAGTGATCCATGAACCGACATGTGGTGGGATTGTGGTAAAGTATGGTAGTGTATGTTTCTTGGTTGGGCCTAGGAATGCCTTGGTGGGATTGCGGTAAAGCTTGAGTAAACCTTGGTTGGTTTTGCTATGAATCCCACATTCATTCTTGGAATATGGCATGAGGGTGATTCGCTGAAAGAAATATTTGGTTCAGTTCAATCTATTGTCGGGTTGTAGGTGGAATTCCCTGACTCTGTTGGATTTTGCATATGTTAATATGAGCTCTTTTCCTCTTATGTTTTATGTGTAAATGCATTTTTTATTATGTGGATTTAATGGTTTTTCTATCATTGTTATTATGTTTCTTATATGATGATTATAAACATGGTTTTATGACAGATCATAGCCATGGTTCTCATCATGTTCTGATTAGTAAATGAATGAATAATGAATTTATGACCTAATAAATGATAATGAAGCTATTATGAGAGGGAATCAATCCTTCTTGATGAATCTTAGATAAGTATGAGACCCCTATGTTCAGATATTTTGTTATGACCTGTAGATTACATGTTCGTGATGTGTTTGATAGAATTCTTGTCAGGGTTGTTAGGGGTCAAGTAAAATCCTTTTTAGCAATTTTGTATTAGTAGCTTTGTTTCAATGTTATTTATCATTTTTTGAAGTTTCATGAAGTTTTGGGAAGAGGCCTGAATCCCAACCCTAAAAAATTGATTCAGAATCTAGGGTCATTGGCACAAAACTGCCTGAAAAACACTGCAGTTGCATGGATGGCTTGTCATGGGAGTGACTGGAGGCTTTCATTCGCTTGGAAGGCTTGTCACGAGAGTGAATGGGGGTCTCATTTAGTGAAAATATAAATTGACTCAGGGGTTGGGAACCTGGACTGGTTGGTTGGCTCCTAAGGGTCCTGTAGCACCTGAGGGAGGTCTGTAAAGTGTTAATTCATCGGTTCCACTTCCTTAAGGTGATATAGGAGGTCAAATCCTATCATAGTAACTCTTCATCACATGTTTACCCTGGCAGATTGGTAACTTGGGTAAATGTGGGAGGAGGGTGTTACATGGAATGGGTTAGAAGGGCACCTGAACCCACTCAAAAGTTTGATCCTATCCAAGAAAACATGACCTATAAAGAAGCTTGAAGGGAGGTAAGTTCTATAGAATGGGATAGTCTAGCTATAATCCAAGAAACAACCATGCGAGCTATCTAAAATGATATTGTGTGAAGGAAGCCTATGAAAAAGACAAATCTAGTTCAGAACTTGCTTCAAACTTGTCTTGAGTTCATGAAGAATGAATGAGCATTGGAAAAATTTAGGAAAATGGTAGAATTGTGTGCTAAGGAACTTGAAGCAGCTACCACATGAAGTAAATTAGGTAGCCCACAGGAAGAGGACGAGCAAGAAATTTAGGTTCACTGCATAGGTGGGAGAATATGAAATGGATAATATCATACTAGACTTGGGGTACGACATAAATATTATGCAAAAGAGCACATGGGAAATTATGGGAAAACCAAAAATAACCTAGTCCCCCTTTCATTTAATATTAGCTAAACAAGATTGTATCCTCCCCATTGATAGATTGATAGATGTACATGTAGATATTGATGGAGTTACAAGTACTACTGATTTCGAAGTTATAGAAATCATTGATGACATCGTTCCATACCCAACATTATTGGGGGTTGATTGGGATTTTGGTAATCAATTGATTATTAATTTGAAAAAGAGACAAATGATCTTCGAAGTTAGGGACATTTGAGTCATCACATCCATGGATCCATGAGAAGGAGACCGATAAATTGAACTCATTAAAGGTGAGTTGGGTAGGGAAGAATTAGATAATATTTATAATGTGAAATCTCATCCAGAAGATTATGTGAACCCTACCATGGATGAAGTGTTGAGTTGGAGTAGTTTCGTGTCATGTGCCTCTGATTCAATGAGGAATTGGATAGGCAGAACAGACTACATGAATTCTACAATCATAGGTGCATACACATCACCAGAGTAGTGTGTTGGATAGGATCTGAGGTGTTGTTGTAGCTACTACAAGCCCCCTCCAAAATTTCTACCATGCCTTGATTTTGGATCCTCCCTTTAGTCACAAGAATTGTCATTTTAGGATACCTAGACCACCCTTAGACTTATTTTTCTAAGTGCCAAGTTTTATGTTTTGACTACTATTTGTCACAACCTCTTACTTCTTCATGCCTAGCTTGTGATATCATAATTGTGTATCCCCTTAAATAGCTACTAGACATTTCTTGATGAGAATTTGTCTTAATTGACAATAATTTTCCAACTTTTAAAGATTAACAATGCACATTTTGTAAAGACAAGCTTAGGCATTCCTTGATGACACTGATTACATGCCTTGATATGAGGGATTACACAATTGCTTGTGGTAGTTAACTACACAATTCCTTGTTAGAGTAAACTGTGCAACCCATTGTCACAGGTAGTTGTGCAATTAGTTGTGGAAGCAAATTGTGTACTCCCTTGTGGCAATAAACTTCGCACTTCATTGAGTTAACCAACTACGCAGTCTCTTATGCCAGTGAACAGAGTAATTCCTAGAGACAATAATTGTGCAATCCATGAAGATGGAAATTTTTCACTTCTTGATGATATTCCATACACACTTCCAGATGGAAACATGGCACACTTTTTCAAGTTGTTATCTTTACATGTGTCAACTGGCTAAGTTTAGCTCCTTGATTTTAGGCATGCAATCTCAAACCCTAACCCTAATTCTGTGAGTGCTCATATATATAATAATTCATCCTAAAGCTCATTCTCACACTCATATTTGGAGCTCTAACTATTCTTGTGAGCACAAGGAGATTTTGGTTTCATTTGTGCCACTTTTACAAGTAAGTTTCTTACCTGTCACTTTTTACTGCTTTTGCTTTCACTTTTGTCATTTTTTCTTTTGTAAATATCGTTTTTACCTCATTTTCACATAACAAGTGTTGTTTTATATATTATCATATTTTGCATGTTTCATTTCAGTATTAATTTATTTCTAGCGCGCTTCACGTTCCATGTCTTTTCGTATACCATTGATAATTTTTACTAGGTATATTAATGCATGCTTATCTTTTTAATTTCATTATCTTTCTTGTTCAATTTGATTGCTTATTTGGATGAATATTGAGATGATCTACATCCTTTTTCCATTCAATTAGTAGATCTCAATCCTTGCCTTTTGTCAAAGAAAAAGGCATAGTTCCCAGAGCCTCCTTCCCTCTTTAATTGCACATTGTGAAATTCTAGTCAACAGATGAACTCCTCTTGCTGACTGTGGCTATGAACTCTGCAATATTTGGCCCTAGCTATGCATTACATATTTATAGCTACTAGTGAGGTCTCTCTTGTCCATTGTCACTATGAACCATGTAGTAGGGAATCCTCTCTCCATCATAAATTACACAATGTATGCAATCATAAGCCACAATTCCTTTCTCTTTCTCAATCAACCTGCACAATACTTCCTCACCCACTGCACAGTGCACATTTCTAGTGACCAGTGAGTCACTTTGCCTCTCTTGTTCTCAAACATTGCACAATTCCTCTTCTCACTAGATATCTTTTTATTGTGATTGATTGTTAGATTAATCGATCTTTTGTGGAGCTGAATTACATTTGGCATGAGTGCATTTGTTTCACCAGGTATTAAAAACAAATATCATATTAGTCTATCATGATCTGCCAGCATCATGCCTCCAACTACTAAAAAAGGGCCATCAAAGGAGGTTACATATAGCATTATTGAGGGTGTTTTGGACAGTACTTTGATAGAAGTGCCCATATTGTAAGATACTAAGTGATTTATTCATAAATATTCTACATGGCTGAACATCAAAGATGTCTTTAATATGAAGGAGTTTCCAAAGGATATAGAAGATAGGGAATTTTATGAGAATTTCAAGAAATTAGGGTTTCACAAAGTTTCGGTGATTGTTTGATTTAGTTGTGTTAGAAGTTTCAATGATTGGTTGATTTAGAAATAAGATGATTGGGTTTCAGCGATTGGTTGATTTATGTGTTAGAGATAAATGGCAGTGTTATAGTGATGAGTTATAGTTTGACTTTTGATATTGATCTTAAGTTTTGATAATGGGTCCAATATGAAAATTTGATGAAATGTGGCCTACATATTAGTTGATGTGTACCAGGAGTATCCAATCTGAAAATTTATGAAACTTGGTCCCTAGAGAAATAGTGAAGGTGGTAGCCTTCTGTAGGCCAATGCCTACGTACTGGGAATCATATCAACCAATACAAGAGCTAGGGGATTGGAGCTCCTTTCCAGTAGTAGCTGGAGAATGAGTGAAGGTTGTAGCCTTCTATAGGTTGGTGCCTGCGTAGTTGTGGAGTTATAAAAAGGGTCTCTTTCACCTCTAGTTATGTCACATTAATATATCAATCCGGGAACGTTTTGCTATTTCAAAGAGTATCTCAGTCTGAGGCTTAGCATTTGTCAGAGTAATGCTCATAGCACAGCTGTTTTAAAACTACAAAAGTAAATGATACGTGTCTACAACTTAACTACTTCAGAAGACTAAATCACACACTCAAATATGAAGCAACACATCATTCAAGGGTTTGGTAGCAATAACCCATCCCTTTAGGAACTAATGGAAAAGAAATCGGAGAACAGACCGGGGGTCTGGGATCCTGGTAGCAGATGTCGATGCTCACTACAGCCTGAGATCGTCCTTAGCAAATAAAAAATGAAGCGGCAGGTAAAGAAAACAGCAATGAAATAGAACAACAACCTTGAAATGGAACAACAACTGAAAATGGAATAGCAATTTGAAATGGAACAGCAATTGAAAATGGAACAGCAATTCGAAATGGAAAAGCAACTAGAAATGGAACAACAATTGAAAATGGAATAGTAACGCAGAAATGGAACAACACTTAAGGAAATGAGCAGTAACTGAGTTCAACAAGCTGTGAATCTATTCAATCACACCAATCCAAACATCAATCCTTTATTCTTAAAGATGTACACACACTACGGAATAGTATTGCCTATGGATCCAAGATGGAATAACACTGAAAACCATAGAAACACAACGTGCTTAGTCTGATTCCGTTATAGCTCTAAGTAAAAGCATACGATTGCATCTCAAGATGAAAACGATAATATTAAAGGATTCAATAACCATATAAAATCAGAACTTCCAAGATATATTCTGTGATGCTAAGGCACAATCGCATAACACAAAAACTCTGTAATGGAACGACAGTATCCAGTAGAGATTAACCGCATTATACCAACACGTAAAGGAATAGTAACATGATGCAGCGCCAATACAACACTTTTGTTTGCAGGAATATTAAATGGGTTAAACACAATAGAGCATGTAACATAAACTTTATAAAACACGGCAGATTACCAGATCACGTCGATAAGCAAACCACACAGAAACCACGCTTAATGGTACAAGAGCAAGTGTCCTCCGAGGCCGGGCCCTTAGCCTCCAGGGGTACACCACTTAAGGTTGATCCAGACTCAAAGATAAAAGAGTAACCAAGTCTGTATTAACGCATGAAGTAAAATTACAGCAACGCAAGTCTTAACAGAACATAATGATCATAGTCTTGATATTTTCAAAATAAATTACATAAAGGCATCCCCCCTTTAGCTAACAATGTTATCCCTTATATAAGGATGATGATGGAGATATCTAGATGCAGAAATAGATAAAACAGCGATCCCTCAGGATCAAGGATCCTGAGGGATTCGCAGAATCGTTAATCCTGAGTTACTTCTTCTCTTTTCTACGCCGAGCTGTTATCTTCGCTTCCTTTCCTGGGTTGGTCCGTTTTGATCTGGTTTGCATGCGGTCTCCCATCGAAGGGACAACAGTTAATTCATCTTTGTCTTTTCCTTTAGGATGGCCACTTTTCGTTTTTCCTCCCTCCTGTACATGGAAACGACAATTGTCAGCGTTCTATATTAATCTCACATGTTTCGTTATAATTCTTTATTATTTTCTAAGTTCATAATGCAAAAAGGCTTATAAGTCCTAATGAAAAGATACTAAAATAACCATCAAAACATATCTTCTTTGATACTCCACACACCCCCTGGCTTACCCTTTTTCATGGCCTCATGAAAACATTGTAGTTGACATGCAAGGAGTGAGTGAGTAGGCTGGAGATGGAATCTCATGTGAGGGCCTATAGCCATGATGCAAAACTAAATGATCAAAGAAATGGCCTGTCTATCCCTTAGGCATTTCATACAGGGCTTGGTATCCGGGTGCAGGATGCCAAATGATTGGACTACGGAACCTATATCCTAGGCAGGATGGCCCTGCCCTCAAAAAAATTTCGCCATAGAGGGGAAAACGATTGGCAGCAAGTTTAAAGTTCTCATACTTAAATGGTTCTCTGAGCTGGATATTCATATTAGATATTCGATATCAAAATTTAGCTGCATCAATGGCAGGGTCTTTAATAGAGGAAAAATATTCAAGTCCCTGCCGAATGAGTGCCTCATGCATGGGTCCTAATGCTTCAATCACTCCTGGAGCCTTCATGAGATTTCTATGTCTCCGCCATAACTGTGCTGGGTCCTTAGGCTCAACTCTTACCCATAGATCTAATTCATTTTCTTGTCTTTGAAAAGCGTTGTAGGCTTTGAGCCATTTAATTTTATTGACTGCAAATGAGATAAATGCTTGCAATTGAATGTCCCCAACAAAAGGGCCAGGGTTCAGTTTGGTCTCTTGTTCTAGTACAAGGTTATGCAAGTAAAATTCACACAATAATCTCTGCACTTTTACCCCGTAATGTTTACATCAGTTTATGAAATCATCTATGGTGTTAATTTTTATGGGAGCACCTGCTTTAACAGCCTTTATTTTCAATTGTAAATACCTTTCCATTAAAAATAGGGCATAGTTCTTAGCAGGGGCTCTA
This sequence comes from Pinus taeda, assembly GCA_000404065.3. Taxonomy (NCBI): domain Eukaryota; kingdom Viridiplantae; phylum Streptophyta; class Pinopsida; order Pinales; family Pinaceae; genus Pinus; species Pinus taeda. Next base: position 14,083 of record APFE030572884.1, read on the forward strand.
CATGCTAGGATGTCATTGTATAGAGAACACAAGGTATCCATCTGTTTGATAACTACATCTAATCTACGAGTTACCTTTGCAACTTTCTCTTGTTCCTTCCGCCATCCTTCGAAGGACTGACTTTTATATAAGTTGACGTTCCTTAGCTGCTGCTGTAGTTCTTCATATTTTTCTCGGGGGACCATTTGCTCCTTAATCTTTTCTGCTTCTTGTTGGGCCTGTTTCAAACCTTTCTGAAGGGTTATCGTTTTCGGATCCTTTTTCCATGCAGTCATGGAGGCTGGGAGCTTTACCTGAACTTTCTTATTGCATTGTTTCGAGTTCAGGACCCTTATTACTCCCGAAGGTGGTGCCTCTGTCTGAACTATCTTATCATCCTTTCCTATTTTAACACGAACATCAACCCATTGCTGATCCTTTTCAATTGGAACAACAGTCTGCTTTTCAGCTTCATTTGGAACAGTAGCTTGGCTTTTTTCAGGGTTTTGAGCAATAGGATGGATTCTAGTCCTCCGCCTCTTTCCCTTAAGAGATTTTACTGGTGTGGTCGGACCTTTTCTTCCTGAAGTCCCTTTTACCCTTTGCTTCACCTTGAGAATCCTAATCTGTTGGTGAAGCTGGACTATTATGTTCAATAATCTCTGTTGTTCCTTTCGTAATTTCCTTATTTTTGTCATTTCTTCAAAAGGAACAACAGGTTGTTTACTGCAGTTGGGACTGCGGCTAGCTTCCTGGTTTTCTTCCTAGTGTGACTGTTCCGGGGCAAGAACCTTAATTGGCTCTGTTATTTCTTGGGCTAACTCTTCTTCTGCCCTTATTTCCTCCGGACTTTCTTCTGGTTCCTTTTGATTAAGAACGGACTGTTCCTGCTCAGCATTTTCTGACATCTTCTCATCATGAACAGACATATTTTCTACTTCTGCCTCTTCTGCATGTGATTCCTTGGGTGCATCTTTTCCCTGGGGTTTCTCTCCGGCATGGAGGTCTCATGGACTTAGAGGTTGGCCATATTCGCCCATATTGGCCAAAACTTTGGCCAATTCATATTCCCCTAATGGGTCTTGTAATGGGCTATCTTCGTGCTGTTCCATTCCTTCCTCCCGCTCGAACTGCTCGGCTTTTTTTCCCTCGTCTCCTTCCTCTTCAGATTGCTCATCTTTTTCTTCTTCTCCTTCTACAGATTGCTTTGCCTCCTCTTCATCTTCCTCTTCTACTTCTGTCTCTGTAGACTACTCTGCTTCCTCATCCTGTACTTCTATTTCCTTGTCCTCGCTTGGGGATTGCTCATCTTTGATTTCTACTGTATGGCTAGTTCCTTCCAGGGGCTTCTCCAGCCCCCCTCGTAGCCACGCGAGCCGGGCCGATTTCCTGTGTTTTTCTGGTTGTTCGGGTGTGCTGGTAACATGTTTCCCTTTTTCAGATTTCTTATGTTTTTCAGGTTGCTCTGGTGTGCGAGTGACCTGCTTCCGTTTTTCTGGACGTTGGGGTCTGCTAGTGACTTGTTTTCATTTTTTCAGACGTTCGTGTGTGGCCAACCCTCTATTGATGATGGTAATTATTCTTCCCAGCTGCTCTACTATTGGGTGAGACTATGGTTGGCTATCAAGCGAATTAATTCATGGTTCCTGACGATTGACTCTACGTGTTGTGCTCTTTTCATGCTTCGTGCAACGTCATGAAGTAGTGAATTCAACAATGGAGGTACATTTACAGAGAATTTTTGTTTTAGAACGACTAGGAGTTTAAGATTTCGTGGTCTTACCACGTCTTTTCTTCCTTCACAGGTGATGTAGCTTTGGATGATTTTTGCTAATTCTGCCCACGGCTCTCCTAGTGTTGTTGGCAGCACCCCCTTTCCTCGAATTGTCAAGCTCTGTCCCTCATCCTGAAAGATTTCTAAAATCTTCTATAGCCTTTCCTTCTTTACCATCCATACTGGTCTAGTGACTGGCAGTCCCGAGACTTCTGCAATTATGTCATCGGTGACTACTATACGTTTTCCTCTTACTGTGGAGTAGTCCTCTTGCAAATTCTGTAAAAATTCAATTGCTACTGTTTCATTGGACTCCTTCAAGCGGTTAAGATAGGTCAGCCATCCTACTCTTTCTATGATTTCCCGGGCTACAGCCGAAACAGTTAGCACTTGCGATTCTCTGCGAACTGACCTTCCCCCCATAGTTTCACTGCAAATTCTCAAAGGAAAGACAACTATTTGTTGAAATGCAGAGAAGTTGATGGCGTAACACTCGTTCAAACTCTCATGCTATGGCATATGCAGTGGAAATGGCTTAAACAGAAACTCATGCAAAAAAAAAAAAAAAAAAAAAAAAAAAAGTAGAAAGAGATAATATTGTTGAGTTGTGCTATACTCGAGTACTCACTCTCCCAAATGGCGAGCTGACAAATGGCTTAAACAGCAACTCATGCAGAAAGAACAAAAAAAAAAGAAGAAAAATAGAAAGAGATAATACCGCTGAGCCGTGCTATACCGGAGTACTCACTCTCCCAAATGGCAAGCTGACACGTGCTCTAGGGAATGATGAGGTTAACCTCCCCCCCCCCCGCAATGTGATAGGTTGTCCTAGCTGTCAAATAAAGGAGCAGCGCCTATTCTGCAGCAAGGTCTTTAAGGAACAACGAATGGAAATATGTCATGCTTACAAAAAAACAGCTTATTACTGAAATCGAGGTATAAAGTTGTGTCGCTTTAATACGTAAGAGACTGCAGTGATTTGATGGAAGTTCGAGGATAAGACATTTGTCGTAAATAGAGAGTCTTATGCGGTCATTGTCACTGGTTCTGTAATGATTGGTGATAATATATAGTCATGTGTTATATGGTTGTGGTAATATCATATAATTTATTACCATGTCATAGGAAACAAAAGGATGCAATCCACTTACCTATTGGTGTAAATAATGCGACTCCAATACCATTAATAGAGCTCTGCTGCCAACAGGTGTCCATAACCTTGGCAGAGTTGTTTGTTTCACCCCTGGAACCATAGTCCTTTGTGTATGCTAGGAAACGTTGTGCAATGTCAAAATGTAGGCCATTATGCTGGCTTGGTGACCAATTAGCCATAATGCCATTCACGAGGAAGGAGCGAATAGTGGGTAGGCCGGCTCATGATGAGACCTCCTGTTCCAAGGATATACCTTTTGGACCATTTCCCTAGTGTGGTGTCCATAGTGGGAATGCCACTTTGCTTCCGTCCTGATGATCATGGTAGGCCAGCTCGTAGTGAGACTTCCTATCCTGCAATTTGACAATTTTAAAAACCATGTTTTGCTCCCTTTTTTCTTGTTTTTCATAAAGTGCCTTTCCTGTTCATACACAAAGGGTGGTTCAACACTCCTTAAGAGTAGGAATGGTGGAAGAAGTCTTAATATCCCAATAGGAAGGTATAGATCCTTTGCTCTTATTGTTGGATGATAATCAAAGAGGATTAAAAAGGGACCATCATGATACAGATAACCAATCATAACAGAATTAGTAGAGCAATGGCAGCAAAAGAGGATGAATAAGCATGTCTTTCCTTGTGTCTTCTCAGCAATTCAGGGCAGTTTCTTATAAAGATAGTGATTTATGATTGACTGATTTCCATATGCTGTATTTTTGTTCCCATTACATAAGTGCATAGCCGTATCCAAAAAGACTTTGAAAGAACATTAGAAATAAGCATCCTCGATTTAGAATAGCAAAAGGAACAAACTATTTCACAAGGAGAGAAAAATCCTACAAGTGGTGTTTCTTTTGAGGAAGGGAACAACAACAGTTCACAAATGTTGTCCCTTTGGAAAAAAGGACAACAAAACATACAGATACCGTTCCTTTGGAAGAGGAACAATAGAAATCAAAAGTGTTGTTCTTTTTGAAAAAGGAACAGCAAAAACAAAAGTGTTGTTCCTTTGGAAAAGGAACAGCAAAAACACACAAGTGTCGTTCCTTTGGAAAAGGAACAGTAGAAATCAAAAGTGTTGTTCCTTTTGGAAAAGGAACAACAGAAAACAAAAGTGTTGTTCCTTTTGGAAAAGGAACAGTAGAGAACAAAAGTGTTGTTCCTTTTGGAAAAGGAACAGCAGAAAACAAAAGTGTTGTTCCTTTTGGAAAAGGAACAGCAAAAAACAAAAGTGTTGTTCCTTTTGGAAAAGGAACAACAGAAAATGAAAGTGTTGTTCCTTTTGGAAAAGGAACAACAGAAAACAAAAGTGTTGTCCCTTTTGGAAAATGAACAACAAAAAACAAAATTGTTGTTCCTTTAGAAAAGGAATAGCAATCGCACACAAATGTCGTTCCTTTGGAAAAAGGAACAGCAGAAATCAAAAGTGTTGTTCCTAAAAGGAACAACAGAAAACAAAAGTGTTATCCCTTTTGGAAAAGGAACAACAGAAAACAAAAGTGTTGTCCCTTTCGGAAAAGGAACAACAGAAGCACACCAATGTTGTTCCTTTGGAAAAAGGAATAGCAGAGGTAACAAAACTTGTTGCAAAGATATGTACAAAAGTAATTCAAGAAGTTATGTACAGATTGTAAAGAAAAGTAAATTCCTTAGTGAATTACAGGTGAGGAAGACTTGTCTTCCTCCCCTAAGATCTCCATATATGAATATTGGTGTAGCTGTTGGTAGAAGGACTCCCGAGTAAGTGGTTTGCGATAGAGACGGACTCGATGGCCATTTGCCTTAAAGGCATATCCAGAACCATCAATAGTAATTAGGGTAAGGGTACCATTTTCATGTACTTTCTGGATTTCATATGGTCCCAGCCAACGAGTCTGGAGTTTCCCAGGGAAGTCTTGAAACCTGGAGTCGTATAAAAGAGCCCAGTCTCCTTCGTGGAAGACTTTATTTTTAATGAGAGCATCATGCCATTTAGATCTCTGCTGCTGTATCAGGGCAGTGTGTTGAAGTGTAGAGAGCCTAATTTCATCCAGCTCATTGATCTGTTATAGTCGATTAGTCTGTGCCTCAGTTAGGTTTAAACCAACTTCCTGTGTTGTTCGTAATGTTTGGATTTCGAATTCTATAGGAAAAATAGGTTGTTTCCCAAACATTAGCTGATAAGGTGAGTAACCGGTGGTGCTTCTCCATGTTGTTCTATAAGCCCACAGTGCTTCAGGTAGTCTGGCAGCCCAATCAAGTCTATGTGATGCAACAGTTTTTGTTAAAATTGTTTCTATTATTTTATTGCCGCTGTCTACTTGCCCATTTGCCTGTGGGTGATATGGAGTAGTAATTTTATGTTGGACATGATAGTTGTTGAGTGTTGCAGCTATTCTGTTTCCAGCAAACTGTGGTCCACCATCTGTAATTATTTCTCTTGGAAGGCCATAACGTACAAATAAATGGAAAAGGAACTGTATAACAGATTCTTCTGTGGCTCTTGGCAATTCCTCTGCTTCAACCCACTTGGTGACGTATTCTGTAGCCACCAAAATGTATGTTTTCTGGTTTGATGGTGGGTTGATTGGTCCCACGAAATCAAGAGCCCATCGCTCAAATGGTTCGATGACTAGCTGTGGTTTCAAAGGCATCTCATCCCACTAACTAGGGCATCCTACTCTCTGGCAACTGTCACATGCTTGGAAAATTTTCTTTGCATCTTTGAAAATTGTGGGCCAATAATACCCTGTTTGTAATACTTTATGTCCAGTCCTGCGATCAGCGAAATCTCCACCACATGGTTGGTCATGGCAGGCTTTCAATATGTCAAAAATTTCATCCTCTCGAACGCATCTCCTGATATGCATGTCTGCCCCTGTGTGAAACAAATAGCCCCCAATCCAGGAAAATCTAGTACTTCGCTGAAAAAATTGTTTGCTTATTAGGATTTAGATGCTTTGGTAACTTACCTACTGCTAGGTAATTGGTAACATCAGCATACCAGAGTGTTTGAACAGCAACAGCAAAGAGATGCTCGATATCATTTTTGGGATTCAACTGCGGTAAGTAAGTCATTCACGTATGACCATTTCCATGAGAGGTAGTCGTAACTGACTAATTTCTCATGATTTTTGAATAGTTCACTTAGCACTCATTGCATCGGGTGATGCTCACAGGGGTGAAGAAGTGGGATTGAAACTAGTGAAATGTGGAGAACGAATCACATAGCATCAATCATCACTTCCGGGGCTTGCACCCGGTAACCAGGACTTCCCAGGAGGTCAACCATCCCAGAACTCCTCTGGCTCAAGCGCGCTTAACTGTGGAGTTTTTCCCACAATCAAGCCCACTTAGCTTGCTACCCCATTTGCAAAACCTTAGCAAGTATTGTGCCTCATGAACATTCAAGTAGAGATCCCTTGACTCTTTTTGAATTTAAGTATGGGGATTTACGCAGTGCATTATATTAGATATCATTTTTGGGATTCAACTGCGTTAAGTAAGTCATTCACGTATGACCATTTCCATGAGAGGTAGTGCCGTACTGACTAATTTCTCATGATTTTTTGAATAGTTCACTTAGCAAACTATTGCATCGGGTGATGCTCACAGGGTGAAGAGTGGGATTGGAAAACTCTGAAAATGTGTAGAACGACATCCATAGCAATCATCATCACTTCTGGGGCTTGCACCCGGTAACCAGGACTTCCCAGGAGGTCACCCATCCCAGAACTCCTCTGGCTCAAGCGCGCTTAACTGTGGAGTTTTTCCCCACAATCAAGCCACTTAGCTTGCTACCCCATTTGCAAAACCTTAGCAAGTATTGTGCCTCATGAACCATTCAAGTAGAGATCCCTTGACTCTTTTTGAATTAAAGTATGGGGGTTTACGCAGTGCATTATATTAGATATCAATCATTTTTGGGATTCAACTGCGTTAAGTAAGTCTTTTCAAACGTATGACCATTTCCATGAGAGGTAGTCGTAACTGACTAATTTCTCATGATTTTTGAATAGTTCACTTAGCACTCATTGCATCGGGTGATTCTCACAGGGGTGAAGAAGTGGGATTGAAACTAGTGAAATGTGGAGAACGAATCACATAGCATCAATCATCACTTCCGGGGCTTGCACCCGGTAACTAGGACTTCCCAGGAGGTCACCCATCCCATATCTCCTCTGGCTCAAGCGCGCTTAACTGTGGAGTTTTTTCCCACAATTAAGCCCACTTAGCTTGCTACCCCATTTGCAAAACCTTAGCAAGTATTGTGCCTCATGAACCATTCAAGTAGAGATCCCTTGACTCTTTTTGAATTTAAGTATGGGGGTTTACACAGTGCAAGCCCCGGAAGTGATGATTGATGCTATGTGATTCGTTCTCAACATTTCACTAGTTTCAATCCCACTTCTTCACCCCTGTGAGTATCACCCGATGCAATGAGTGCTAAGTGAACTATTCAAAAATCATGAGAAATTAGTCAGTTACGACTACCTCTCATGGAAATGGTCATACGTGAATGACTTACTTAATGCAGTTGAATCCCAAAATGATATCTAATATAATGCACTGCGTAATCCCCCATACTATAATTCAAAAAGAGTAAAGGGATCTCTACTTGAATGGTTCATGAGGCACAATACTTGCTAAGGTTTTGCAAATGGGGTAGCAAGCTAAGTGGGCTTGATTGTAGGGAAAAAATCCACAGTTAAGCGTGCTTGAGCCAGAGGAGTTCTGGGGTTCTGGGATGGGTGACCTCCTGGGAAGTCCTGGTTACCGGGTGCAAGCCCCGGAAGTGATGATTGATGCTATGTGATTCGTTCTCCACATTTCACTAGTTTCAATCCCCTTTCTTCACCCCTGTGAGCATCACCCGATGCAATGAGTGCTAAGTGAACTATTCCAAAATCATGAGAAATTAGTCAGTTACGACTACCTCTCATGGAAATGGTCATACGTGAATGACTTACTTAACGCAGTTGAATCCCAAAATGATATCT
>APFE030572885.1:0-18880 GCA_000404065.3 Pinus taeda
TGTGTGTGTGTGTGTGTATTTATAGTGTTGTAGTTTAAAAATTAATGTCTTTCCTCTTTTATTAATTAAATTTAAATTAATTGTAAATGTTAAACATATAATTTTATGATTTACCATTTATTTAAATATATTGAACTTTAATCAACCTTCATTTCATGTAATATTAGACAATTTAAATAAAAACCACTCACAACTTAAATAAAATTGATTGTGGGTGGGTTAATGTTTTAAACAAATTGTATTATGATTGATAAAAATGTATAGTTAATAATTTAGTTTACAAATTCCATTTATGAAGGTGTTTAATTTTTAATTTTTGTATAATTATATAATTTTTGTCTAATAAATTCACAGTTATGGAAAGTTTTACATGACAAAAAATATTCTTCTCACATGAAATAAAATAGTAAAATGAATAATAAAAAATCCAAAAGTCCATTACAATAAAATATTACCTTAAATTACATCAATGTCGCCTCTCAACATTAAAAAATTAGGGCTTATTAATCCCTTGGGTTTATTAATTCCTTGAGTTTATAATATTAATCTCTTGGGTTTATAATCCCTAGAGTTTATAACATTAATCCCATGGGTTTTTAATCCATTGGGTTTATTGATCCATTGGCTATATAATAACATTAGGGTTTAATGTTGTTCCATTTGAATGGTGTATAAATCTATCCAACATCGTATTATGACAAACATTGTCACAATGTGATGGGAAAGAAAATAAAATGTGGTTGACTATAAGAGTTTATGATGAAAACCACATTTCTGATGAAAAAGCCCATCTTCTTAATTTGTTCAAATAATGGATATAATAGGTGCCAAGGGCTCAAACCTTTCCTTGAGGTTGGAAAAGGTCCTTCAATCAAGAAAGAGCCCAAATATCGAACTTCAAGTATCCATCTTCCTTTTTTCCAAGGGACGACTAATAAGATTTCTAGGATCTTGAGAAAGCATGAGGTTCCATCTACCTTTAGGCCCATTAAAACCATTCAAACCTCCCTGATGTTTGTAAAAGACCTGGTTGATCCTAAGAACATGAAAGGTGTTTACGAAATTCCATGTTCTTGCGGGACCCCCTACATTGGTGAAACTGGTTGTTCGATAAATCAAAGGTTCCATGAGCATGCAATTGACATAAAACATGGGAGGACATGCTCCTTACCTTTCGCAGAGCATGCAGAAAAGACGAAACATCATATCTGCATTGAAGAGGCTCAGGTCATTGCAAGGATTGATCATTTGTTTCATCAAATGTTTAGGGAGGCCATTGAGATTGATAGGAAACCTTGCAATCTAAACATGGATGATGGATCAAATATTAGTGATGATTGGGTTCCTACCCTTTCTTCCTAAATTTTATTCATTTTTATTTTTTATTTTTTATTTTTTTATTATTATTATATTATCATTAAATTAATAACTAATATTTTTGATAAATATAATATAATTAATTATAAATTAATTAAATAAATACAAATTCGTCAATAACTTTATTTTATTTTAATACCTGACTAAAATTTATTTCATTTAATTATTATTTTAAGGATTTCTTTATTATTCAGATTGATATTATGATTTTTATTTTCATTTTCTTTAATTTTGAGTTGACTTGAATTAATTAGTTTATTATATATCTTTATATATGGACATATAGCATTTTTATTTCAAATAATTTAATTTTTGAATCTAAATATTTCACTTAATATCTAACTATAACTTATTAAGAGAGTTAATTTTAATATAATTCAATATAAATATTTCATTACATATAACAAAGTATTATTTTATTAGTTCAATTTTAGTGCTATTTATTTTAACTTAGACTTCATCTAAATATTTGAGTCTTTCAAAATTTGACTTGAGTCAATTTTAATATCCTAAAATGTTTTTTTTTAAAAGTAGTTGTTGAAAATAGCCGTTAAAAATATTATGAGTCTCTACATTGGTTTCTCTATTCAATCTAGTGCCATGATCTGATTCTCCATCTTGTCTTGATGATGAATCATACTGGATGGTTTGAAACACATTAATGAATTATCTCTAATGCGGTTTCTCCGAAAAGATTTCAACAAATGATATTTAAACATTAACGGATGTCAATTATTGTTGAATTTTGTTGACATGATTGACTATAGTTAACATGAGAATCATAGTCAATAATGGTCTATATGACAACCATGGTGAGCCATTGTGACAAACATTATCGGAAGATAATATACAATCTGATACTCATTGTCGCAATGTTACACTACATCACAGTTTATTTAATTTCCCCTTTCAACATTACAAAATTAAGGTTTAAAATCATGACTTTTAGTTTTTAGTTTCATTTTGGGTTTATCAAACCCAATATGAAATTCTTTGGGTTCCATTTATGCATTAATATATTAGGATTTCTAATGTTGGTTTAAATATTAGGGTTTGTAATATTGGGTTTAATATTATGGTTATGATATTCGGTTTAATGTTAGGATTCATAATATTTGTTTTGTATTGTTAAGGTTACAATATATGATATAACATTAATGTTTGATGTTGGGACATTTGAATGGTGCAGAAATGTATGCAATGTCGCATTCTGACAAATATTGTCACAATATGACAATCATTGTTGGAACCTTACATTACATTAAAAATATTTCAACACCACATTACGACAATATAATAGGGATTTGTATTATGATGTTTGCATTGTACAAAAGTCAATCCAAATGAAGCCATTTGATTGGTGAAGAAGTCTATCCAACATCACTTTATGACAAACATTGTCACAATGTGACAAGTAATAAAGGAAAATGTGGTTGACTATGTTATCACTTAAGAATTCTAATACCAAAATTTCTCATACTAGCTTGATGATAAAAGGTCAGTGCTAGTCCAAGTTTGATTTTGTTTTTCCTTAGAGTCTGAGTCTTAGGGGGTCTTGAGTCAAGTATGCATTCTCATTCATCACTGGTCATTCTCCTTCATCTCTGATCTCATAGCCATGTGTTAGTTTGATTTAAAAATTACTATGTGCCACAAACCCTTTTAGGTGATTTCATAGCGCATAAATCCTTTTAAACAGTTTCGTATTGCGAAGGTCCTTTAGTTGTTTTCGCAGCGCGATGCGTTTTAGGTGATTTCACAGCACATAATTCAAATTTTACACTGACCGTGCTGCGAAATCGAAGATTCGTGCATTCCGCAGTGAATCTTTCCCAACTATCAAATTTGTCAAGTTAATCTATGGTGGCGTCATTCTTTGTCAGTTTGTGCACTCCACATATCATGTCTAACCATTTACTTCCATTATTAAAACCACTAGGTACGTTAGCACACACGGAATGCAAGTTCCAAAGTAAGTCAGGAATGTACAATTTTAATGATGATTGTAGGCCTTGCATGAGAAACAAATCTACAAGATTTCAATTTGAAAACATCGTCATCAAGCGAGGCAGCTATCAAGCGAGGTAGCCATTCAAGCAAGACAAAATTTGGAGTTTGAGCAATGCTAGCATTTTCAGCCTTCATTTCACTAAATCTTCATGGACGGTTCAATAGAAAGGAAAGACCACAGATCGGGCAAATGCTTAAGAAATCCTAAAGGTTTATACATAACCTTGAATAATAGAGAGGTTGAGAAGGCATTTAAACAAGCTGGATGTTGGAACGTTTGCAAGAAGCTACAGGGAGGTCATGCATAAGTTACTAGGGAATTTTCCCTGAATTTTAGAGGATTAAACTCAAAGGTTGGTATAATGGAATTGCAAGTCTCACCAAACATGATATCCACAGTTACAGAGATTCCAAGAGGGCAAGAAAATTGGTTCAAGAATTTCAAATTTGACATGAACCCATGCAAAGAATTTCTAAAGAAGGAATTCATTAACTTGGATTTGAGCAAGTCTGTTCCTAGAAGTTATCTCAAAGAATCATACGCACATTTGCTCACCTGTATACAGAAGTACCTGACCTATGAAGGAAGATATAACAAAGTGTATTCGTACCATTTCAAACTTCTATTGCATTTCACAGGGAAGGCATCTATTGATCTACCTTTTTACTTATTCCAAAGTTTGAGTAAAATGTGTGACAAGGTGCAACTAAGAAAAGAAGCTTGTGAGACTTCATTGTTCCACCATGGCCTGATTAAGTTGATTGTTCAGCATGAACTTCAAAGGGTAGGTAGAAATCGGGACACATTTATAGTCATGGTTGGTTTCAAGAGCAAGACTGGTCTCAGCCCTCAAGCTGCAAAAGATCTTTCAACAACAGGTCCTCAAGCAGAAACAAGAGCCAAAGAGTTTTCAAAGTTAAACGCAAGAAAACAAGTAAGGGAATCCGCCAGGCCACTGATCATCCAGGATACACCCCAACAATCCCTTAAAGATAAAACTCAGGATAAGGAAATTGCACATGAATCAAGTACAGGTGAAGGAGTTCAAAGAAGAAGGACTAGGAGCTAGGTGGCAAAAGAAAAGGGCAAGTCAATAGCTATTGAAGAAAACCCTGTTTCTAAGGGAGAATTAAATCATTTATTGCAAGCAATTGACATTGAAGAGTCCCCACTAGTTCAAGCTAATTTGATATAGTCAAGAAAAGATAAGGCTAAGAAGGTCAAAGTCTCAAAGAAACTCAAGTTTGATGATCAAGATGATCAATTTTTTTCTAAGCCCAGGAGACCCATAATGAGGAACTTCAAACAAGTACATAAGGCACCGCCAAGAGAAGATGAAACAGGAGAGGTGACACAACCTCATGAAAGAAAGGATAAAGCCAAAACAGTTGCCACTCAAGAAGAAGGTAATGTAGAAGACTTGAAAAAGAGATTGAGATTGGCCAACTTCGAAATTGCTAGACTGAAAAAGGCTCCGAGAAAATTTGCACTTAAGGAATCTTACTTTAACCAAATGTAAGCTCAGTGGGAGGACCAAACATTTCAAATTCCTGAGGTGGTTGATTTTAGTGTTCAATTCTGTAGCTGGACTACTCCTACCATAAAAGAAGCTCAATTTATCAGAAAAGTCAATACAAACCTCAGGTCTGGAATTAAAGTAATGGAGAAACAAATTGAAGACTTAAAGGTACAGTTGAGTTAGCAAAAAGAATCTCCATAAAGAAATCTCACTTCAAGTAAGATTATGTTTCAAAGTTTTGATAGTTTTGCCTGGTATGATCTTTTTTTAAGAATCAAACATTCCAATTAAGTTTTGAAAGGTCTTGGAGTAGTTGAAAGAATGATTAAACAGTAAAGAGATCAAATAGAAAAATTTTGGGTTGAAACAGTGATTTTTGGAAAAACACAGTACTTTCGTAGCGCACTACAGAACTGCTGAAGATGAAGACTAACGCTCAGCAGTTTCGTAGCGTGCTACAAAACTGCTAAAGCTTTATAATCCAATCTCAGTCAACCGGTTTGAAATACAAGCGGGAATTTTGAAAAGGGAATATCTACCAGGGATCATCTGAAGCCATCAACCTTCAAGAAGGTCAAGACAGGAGGAGGAAACATGTATTCGAATCCAAACTCCAAACTTTTTGTCATAAAGTGAACATATTTAATACAATACAAAATATGTCAAATAGCATGAAAGATCTTTTGCCTTCATACATAAAAGAGGTTGACAGCACATCAACGACATGGTCATCTGTTATATTTTGGATAATCAAACTAAAAAAGGGAATGGTTCTTTGGATTCGAATATTTTGAGACAAATCAAAGACTGATAAATAGGGATAGTTTCCTATGTTTCAGGGCAATGGAAAAGATGTGACATTGAAGACCAACTTGGAGCCTTGAACATCCACCATAGCCAAACTAAAAAGGGACCAGATGTCAAAGAACGAGAACCATTGTAATCAAGGCTATTATTAGCATAACATGGTGTTAGAATCCTACTTGATTTACATCTCTAGAAAGTCTAGTTGAAGTTTGTTACATTAAATAGGTAGTTAAAAGTTAAACAAGTGTCATTAGAAGTAGATTCGGAGTTCCCCTAATGTTTAAAGCGGAATCTCAGTTAGGTCTATATATAGGAGAAAGGGAAATGTAATCAGGGTTGGAAGTTTATGTAAAAAAGCTCTGTTGTTAAGCTTATGTAAAGACTCTGTTTCTTTTCGTAATACAATATTGGCTTCTGCTGCTCAAGAATCATAGAGACTTCAATGTATGAATTCCTCTTGTTGTATTTTCATGTTGTCTACAGTATTATGAGTATTTGATTACTTAGAAATCACTTGCACTGTTTTAATTTCCTTCATATACTCATAGGATGTCCTGTTGTGTTTCGTGTACTTTGTTTATATTGAAGTCTGAATGCCTTGATTTCATTGCAAAGCCAATTCTACTTTTAATGCTAAATGACATATGACTCCATAAGCCCAATGGATGCTTGTTAATTTTGATTTGATCAGCCTCATTCCTATCTGTTTTACAAAGAGTTAGCCATCTTAACCATAATCATAAAACCTTTAATACTTTGAGAGAGCCCTCTCAGGCTAAGGAGGCTAAGCCTTAGCTAAAATATTGGTTTGAAACAGTTACTTGATGTCTTCCTGGCCTGCAGCCTTCTAGGGCTTGATTTTGAGATAACAGACTACTTTAGGGTTCATAATATTTATACATTAACATATGTTAAATACAGTTGAATTTTGTTGACATGGTCAACTCTAGTCAACATGGAAATCATAGCTAACAATAGTTAACATGATTACCATGGTGAACCATTGCGACAAAGATTATCACAAGATAACAATAAATCTCATACTCACTGTCACGATGTTACATTACATTATAATTTATTTAATTTCCCCTCTCAACATTACAAAATTATGGTTTAAAATCAAGGCTTTTAGTATTGGGTTTCATATTGGGTTTAAGAAACCCAATATGAAATTTCTTGGATTGCATTGCCACATTGAAATATCCGGGTTGAATATTAGGGTTTATAATGCTAGCTTAAATATTAGAGTTTGTAATATTAGGTTTAATATTATGGTTATGTTATTAGGTTTAATGTTAGGGTCTATAATATTTTATTTATATTATTAGAGTTTATAATATCTGGTATAACATTAGGGTTTGATGTTGTGAGATTTGAATGGTGTGGAAATGTATGCAACGTTTCCCTATGACAAACATTGTCAACGACACTTTGTGAAACTATCATAGAGTTTTGTATTGTGATGTTTGGGTGGTACAAATATCGATCCAACCTCGCATTGTGAAAATAACTATTGTAAGATGACAATCAATATAATACTCATTGTCACAATGTTACATTATATTGCAATTTATTCAATGTCACCTCTCAACATTTCAAAATTACGGTTTACTAATCCCTTAGTTTTATTAATTCCTTGGGTTTATAATATTAATCTCTTCAGTTTTTAATCCCTTGGATTTATAATATTAATACCTTAAGTTTATAATAGCATTAGGGTTCAATGTTGTGACATTTGAATGTTGCATAAATCTATCCAATGTTGCATTGTGACAAACATTGTCACAATGCAACAATCCTTGGCGGAACCTTACCTTACATTGCAATTTTTTCAATTTCACATTGTGACACTACAATAGGGCTTTGTATTATGATCTTTTCATGCTACAAAAATCAATCCAACATTGAATTGTGACAAACATTATCGAAAGATGGCAATTAATTTGATACTCAGTGTCACAATGTTACATTACATCACAATTTATTTAATGTTGTCACTCAACATTACAAACTTAGGGCTTATTAATCACTTGGGTTTATAATATTAATCCACTGTCTTTATCAATCCCATGTTTTTATAATCACTAGGGTTTATAATATTAACCCCTCGGGTTTTTAATCACTAGGGTTTATAATATTAGTCCCTTCGGTTTACTAATCCCTTGGGTTTAAGACAACATTAGAGTTTAATGTTGTGACATTTGAATGGTGAAGAAATCTATCCAATGTCACATTATGAAAAAAAATTGTTGCAATTTGACAAGCAATATGACAATCATTGTTGGAAAATTTTGAATTTCAATTTTTCAATTTCATGTTGCGACACCAAAAAAGGGTTGCATATTTTGACATTTACATTGTACAAAAGTAAACATCACATTGTGACAAACATTCTCGCAAGGCAACAATGAATCTAACACTCATTGTTGCAATGTTACATTACAACAATGAAGCTAGTATGAATTATTTGTATATTCTGAATTGGACAAAGAAAATCACTGACAACTTAAATAAAAATGATTGTGGGTGGGTTGATGTTTTAAACAAATTGTATTATGATTGATAAAAATGTATAGTTAATACTTTAGTTTACAAATTCCATTTATGAAGGTGTTTAATTTTTTATTTTTGTATAATTATATAATTTTTGTCTAATAAAATCACAGTTATGGAAAGTTTTATATGACAAAAAATATTCTTCTCACATGGAATAAAATACTAAAATGAATAATAAAAAATCCAAAAGTCCATTACAATAAAATATTACTTTAAATTACATCAATGTCGCCTCTCAACATTAAAAAATTAGGGTTTATTAATCCCTTGGATTTATTAATTCCTTGAGTTTATAATATTAATCTCCTGGGTTTATAATCCCTAGAGTTTACAAAATTAATCCCATGGGTTTTTAATCCCTTGGGTTTATTGATCCATTGGCTATATAATAACATTAGGGTTTAATGTTGTTCCACTTGAATGGTGTATAAATCTATCCAACATCATATTATGACAAATATTGTCACAATATGATGGAAAATAAAATAAAATGTGGTTGACTATAAGAGTTTATGATGAA
Source organism: Pinus taeda (assembly GCA_000404065.3). NCBI lineage: Eukaryota > Viridiplantae > Streptophyta > Pinopsida > Pinales > Pinaceae > Pinus > Pinus taeda. Next base: position 8,791 of record APFE030572885.1, read on the forward strand.
AACCACATTTCTGAAGAAAAGGCCCATCTTCTTAATGTGCTCAATAATAATGGATACATTAAGTGCCAAGGGATCAAACCTTTCCTTGAGGTTGGAAAAGGTCCTTCAATCAAGAAAGAACCCAAATATTGAATTTCAAGTGTCCATCTTCCTTTTATCCAAGGGACGACTATTGAGCTTGTTAGGATCTTGAGAAAGCATGAGGTTCCATCTACCTTTAGGCCCATTAAAACCATTCAAACCTCCTTGATGTTGTAAAAGACCTGGTTGATCCTAAGAACATGAAAGGTGTTTATGAAATTCCATGTTCTTGCGGGACCCCCTACATTAGTGAAATTGGTTGCTCGATCAACCAAAGGTTCCATGACCATGCAATTGACATAAAACATGGGAGGACATGCTCCTCAGCTTTCGCAAAGCATGCAGAAAACACGAAACATCATATATGCATTGAAGAGGCTCAGGTCATTGCAAGGATTGATCATTTGTTTCATCAAAAGTTTAGGGAGGCCATTGAGATTGATAGGAGACCTTGCAATCTAAACATATATGATGGATCAAAGATTTAGTGATTTGATTGCGATCCCCTACCCTTCTTCCTAAATTATTTCATTGTTTTATTTTTTATTTATTATTATTATTATTTTTTATTTATATTTTGGTCATAAATTTACTAAATAATTTTTGGAATAAAGTATAATAAGAATTAATTAATCAATATTACTTCATTCAATAACTTTATTTTATTCTTTAATACCTAGACTAAATTTGTATTTCATTTAATTTATTTTATTAGGGTTTCTTTTTTTTATTCAAAGGATTTTATTATTATTGGCTTTATTTCTTTTCATTTTTATTTTGAGTTGACTTGAATTTATTATTTGTTATATTGTTTAATTTGAATCTAAATATTTTCACTTAATATAAAAACTATTAACTTCTTAATAAAAGTTAATTTTAAATAATTTTCATATAAATATTTATTACATATAACAAAGTATTATTTTATTAGTTCAATTTTAGGGCTATTTATTTTAACTTAGGCTTTATCTAAATATTTGAGTCTTTCAAAATTTGACTTGAGTCAATTTTAATATCCTAATTTTTTTTTTTAAGTAGTTGTTGAAAATAGCCGTTAAAAATATTATGAGTCTCTACATTGGTTTTGCTATTCAATCTAGTGCCATGATCTGATTCTCCATCTTGTCTTGATGATGAATCATATTGGATGGTTTGAAACACATTAATGAATTATCTCTAATGTGGTTTCTCCGAAAAGATTTCAACAAATGATATTTAAGCATTAACGCATTTTAATTATTGTTGAATTTTGTCGACATGGTTGACTATAGTTAACATGAGAATCATAGTCAATAATGGTCTATATGACAACCATGGTGAGCCATTGTGACAAACATTATTGGAATATAATATACAATCTGATACTCATTGTCGCAATGTTACACTACATCACAATTTATTTAATTTCCCCTTTCAAAATTACAAAATTAAGGTTTAAAATCACGAATTTTAGTTTTGGGTTTCATTTTGGGTTTATGAAGCCCAATATGAAATTCTTTGGGTTCCATTTATGCATTAATATATTAGGATTTCTAATGTTGGTTTAAATATTAGGGTTTGTAATATTGGGTTTAATATTATGGTTATGATATTTGGTTTAATGTTAGGATTTATAATATTTGTTTTGTATTTTTAAGGTTACAATATATGATATAACATTAGTGTTTGATGTTGTGACATTTGAATGGTGCAGAAATGTATGCAACATCACATTCTGACAAATATTGTCACAATATGACAACCATTGTTGGAACCTTACATTACATTAAAAATATTTCAACACCACATTACGAAAATATAATAGGGATTTGTATTGTGATGTTTGCATTGTACAAAAGTCAATCCAAATGAAGCCATTTGATTGGTGAAGAAATCTATCCAACATCACTTTATGACAAACATTGTAACAATGTGACAAGTAATAAAGGAAAATGTGGTTGACTATTTTAGGGTTTATAATATTTATACATTAACATATGTTAAATACGGTTGAATTTTGTTGGCATGGTCAACTCTAGTTAACATGGAAATCATAGCCAACAATAGTTAACATGATTACCATGGTGAACCATTGCGACAAAGATTATCACAAGATAACAATAAATCTCATACTCACTATTAGGATGTTACATTACATTACAATTTATTTAACTTCCCCTTTCAACATTACAAAATTATGGTTTAAAATCAAGGATTTTAGTATTGGATTTCATAAACCAATGCTTTTAGTATTGGGTTTCATATAGGGTTTATGAAACCCAATACGAAATTTCTTGGATTGCATTGCCACATTGGAATATCCGGGTTGAATATTAGGGTTTATAATGTTAGTTTAAATATTAGAGTTTGTAATATTGGGCGTAATATTATGGTTATGTTATTGGGTTTAATGCTAGGGTCTATAATATTTTATTTATATTATTAGGGTTTATAATATCTGGTACAACATTAGGGTTTGATGTTGTGAGATTTGAATGGTGTGGAAATGTATGCAACGTTGACATGTGACAAACATTGTCATAATCTAAAAAGAAATATGACAATAATTGTTGGAACCTTACCTTACATTGCAAATATTTCAACGACACTTTGTGAAACTATAATAGAGTTTTGTATTGTGATGTTTGGGTGGTACAAATATCAATCCAACCTCGCATTGTGAAAATAACTACTGCAAGATGACAATCAATATAATACTCATTGTCACAATGTTACATTACATTGCAATTTATTCAATGTCGCCACTCAACATTTCAAAATTAGGGTTTACTAATCCCTTAGGTTTATTAATTCCTTGGGTTTCTAATATTAATCTCTTCAATTTTTAATCCCTTGGATTTATAATATTAATACCTTAGGTTTATAATAGCATTAGGGTTTAATGTTGTGACATTTGAATGTTGCATAAATCTATCCAATGTTGCATTGTGACAAACATTGTCACAATGCTACAATCATTGGCGGAACCTTACATTACATTGCAATTTTTCAATGTCACATTGTGACACTACAACAGGGCTTTGTATTATGATCTTTTCATGCTACAAAAATCAATCCAACATTGAATTGTGACAAACATTTTCGCAAGATGACAATTAATTTGATACTCAGCGTCGCAATGTTACATTACATCACAATTTATTTAATGTTGTCACTCAACATTACAAACTTAGGGCTTATTAATCCCTTGGGTTTAAATATTAATCCCCTGTCTTTATCAATCCCATGTTTTTATAATCAGTAGGGTTTATAATATTAACCCCTTGGGTTTTTAATCACTAGGGTTTATAATATTAGTCCCTTCGGTTTACTAATCCCTTAGGTTTAAGACAACATTAGGGTTTAATGTTGTGAGATTTGAATGGTGAAGAAATCTATCCAATGTCGCATTATGAAAAAAATTGTTGCAATTTGACAAGCAATATGACAATCATTGTTGGAAAATTTTCAAATTCAATTTTTCAATGTCATGTTGTGACACTAAAAAAGGGTTGCATATTTTGACATTTACATGGTACAAAAGTAAACATCACATTGTGACAAACATTCTCGCAAGACAACAATGAATCTAATACTCATTGTTGCAATGTTACAATACAACAATGAAGCTAGTATGAATTATTATTATATTCTCAGTTGGACAAATAAGCTAACAAGACTAAATAATAATTTTTTATTTTATTTTCTTCTCATCTATTTAAAAATATTTTAAAGGAATCAAAATGTTGTAATAGCTCCTAAAATCTGTCAACATCAGATTTAACCTATTCCTATAATATTATAATTCTTTTTGATATGTTTGACAATTACCCTCGAATATCCAACAACAACAAAAAGTGTTTTAAATTCTTTTATGATTAGCTAGAACAAAACCTTAAACAAATGCCTCATATTTAGCTTCATTATTTGTAGATGGAGATTGCATAAAAAAATGCATATGGAAACCATTTGTGAATACTTTACCAACTCCTAATCCCATGTTCAATGAAGCACTATTGAATATAATTTTCCATTTTCCCCAAATTTACACCACCACTATTTACAATATTTACATCATTTAATATGGTCTAATTGCCATGACCATTCGATATATCTAATTACTCCATCAATCTCTATTTTCTTGAAATAGATTAGACTACTCAATTATTTTTGTACTATTATGAGAAACGTCATGCAACTTCCATCATTCATCATGTATCCTCCTAAAGAAAATATCCATTCTCTTCATGTATTCTCTTGCTACATATTTCATTATGCTAAGGTTACAAATTCTACTTTTCCATTGTTAATGGCTTTCTTTTTTATGTATGGGTATTCATGAAACCTAAATGACTGAGGAGGTCAAAATCTATTACTAAGGGAGTTGGTTCCTCAATGTGTGAGATTTGTTAAAAAAGTTAGGATAGAGATTTTTTTATTGCTATGTAATATATTGCATGGAGATAGGCCCCTTGTCCTACAAACAAAGAGGCCTCATATCCTAACTTAGCGTCTGATTTGACCGCAACCTTAAAATTGAATAATAATAATAATAATAATTAAAAATAACTATTTATTGTAATTATTAACGTATATGCAAATTTTAAACCTCATCCAATCCTTTCCTTCTTGAATTGATTGCACAAATACTTTCACTGGTCTCATAATACGAAGTGCAATCTAGACCTCTTGCTTTCATGATATTAAATGACATGATGTTATTTATTGCACCACTATCCATTAAATACTTATGGGATAAGAACTCTAGAGTCTCTAGTGAAAATTAATTACTTTACCTTAATGAGATGTAGAAATTAATTACTTTACTTTCATGATGTTAGACAGGAGGGGTAGGAATATTTTGTTAATGTGATATAATAGCTTCCTCTACCCTTACCCTTGTATTAGATACATCTTCATTTCCAAGAGCTTTCGAAAGGTTTTCTCTTTGCTAAAGAATTTCAATCACATCCAAAAATGGTGGAGGGATCTCGAGTTTATGCAAGTCATTCAACATATTATAAGACATGTTAGCTTGATTGAATGGAGTAACTAGTCCAAAATTCTCTTGCTACATATTTCATTCTGCTAAGGTTACAAATTCTACTTTTACATTGTTAATGACTTTCTTTTTTATGTATGGGTATTTGTGAAACTTAAATGACCGAGGAGGTCAAAATCTATTACTAAGGGAGTTGGTTCCTCAATGTGTGAGATTGGTTAAAAAAAGTTAGGATAGAGATTTTTTTTTTTATTGCTATGTAATATATTGCATGGAGGTAGGCCCCTTGTCCTACAAACAAAGAGGCCTCATATCCTAATTTAGTGTTTGACTGCAACCTTAAAATTGAATAATAATAATAATTAAAAATAACTACTTATTATAATTATTAACGCATATGCAAAGTTTAAACCTCATCAATCCTTTCCTTTGATAGGATTTGGAATGATGTCATACATATGTATTCATCTATAGAGCAATAGAATGAGTTTTGTGCCATGGAAATTCAATTCCTTGTCATTCCCCTGTTTTTGTTTATGGTTGAATTGTTTTTGTTTATGGTTGAATTGATTTCGTTTTTTATAAAAACCAAGGCCGATATAACATGGTCAGGACTGCAAGGATGTGACACCTTTAAATAGGAAAAGTCTGAGTGCAGAACAAGAGGAAGAAGTATAAGAACAAAATGCAGCGGAGCGGAAAACCTCAGGCCTTTTCCACTTTGCACAATAGTGCAGCATTTGACAGGAGCCAGGAAACCAAACTGAAGTTCTGCTAAGGAGCATAGTAAGAAGACAGATATTCCCCGGAGAATCTTCCCCTGCAGTTCCCAACCTAAGCTAGTCATCAAAGTGTCGGGTGACAGGGACGTTGGTGTGACCTGGAAAATGCCAAGAGGAGGTGTCGAAACGTCGGGGTGACGTGGTGTTGTAAAACATGGCCAGTTCGGTAAAAGATGGAAACAAAGGTGTTCTTGTTCCCCGAAAGTTTGAAGGTGTTCACTTCAAAAAGTCTCCAGATTCAAAGAGCAAGAATGAGAATAGACGGGATTCGGGGATGAGTATTTACCGGAGCCTTTTCCGTTCCTCGGGTTTTGTCTCCCGGAAGATGCAAGGACTGACAATTGTGCGTGCAACAAAATTTCCAAGGTCTGGGGTTAGGGTTAGTGTGGTCCTGTGGGGCTCCTCCCTACAATTTAAAAGATACACATTCATAAGTAAATTATTTATCAAATTTAAAAACAAATATATCTGGTATGTTAATGTCAAATCCTCGGACGTTCTTAATATTCGCGTATATTATTGAATGTGAAACTCTTAGATTGAATAAGTATTGCGCTGAATAAAAAATAATCGGACAAAACCACCCACATGTTTAAGCTATCCATGTTATGACCAGCATCGAATCCCATTAAATCAAAATAAAATTTATTAGACTCTTTTTTTCTTGGGACCATGTTAATCCCCGGGACCGGCGTGTTGTTTACTTAACTATCGATAAGATTCGAGCGCATGAAATGTTTCTAAGCTCAATAATTGGATTATTAAAAGACTGAATGGTAGCAGTATGTACGTTACCTTCAAAGAATGATTCATTATATTTAATGATCAATCATCTCATCAATATTTCGTATGACGTCACATTTCGGCCAAACAGTAAACGGTACATATAGATTCTGCTCTGGCCAATGGTAAAACAAACCCATTTCAAGAAAAAACAAGTGCAACCGGGAAATATTTCAAAATAAGAGAAAGTGAGACCGAAAAAACGGAAAGAAAGAGTGATGTGATTGGACAATGAAATTATGGTGGAAAACTGAGGTGGATTGGGACGCTCTTTTTACCGTTTCCCAAGAAAAAAAGGTGGGTTTATACGGAAATATTTAAAATAACTTAAAAAGCAATTATAAAAAACAGAAGCGAAGGGTGATTAACAGCATAGTCTAAAAAGAGGTTTCAAATTTGGCAGATCGGAATTTTGATAGTTTTTTATAAAATATAATAGAAATTCGGGGAAATTTGGATTATAGTTGTCAAGTTTGAAAATTTTAGTATCTGGCGCTGAATCTATTTCCACTATCAAAAACTTAATTCACACTTTTACTATCTATCATAACCCCATTTACGAATATAAATAAATAAAAATTATTGTAACACGAATTAAACACACACATATATATATCTTCATTCAACATTGTTAAGATGAAAATTCATTATAACTTGAACCAAACTAGGGTCAACAACCCGACAAGTTATTACATCAATGTGTTCAACCATAAATCAAAAGAGTTCAATCATAAATTAAAGGTCTGCTATGATATTGATTTCCGTATATGTGAGACAATCCCTTAACCTTTCTTGAATTAAATGACTTATCCCTCTAGCTCAGTGACCCAAGCTCACCTTGAGCTCAGTGCACCTTGGGTTTGCTCAGCATTACACTACCTGTCATGTTGTATTAATGCACACTTTGTGCTGTTAGAGTCTCTCACGATCCTTCACTGCATCCACGATGGAGATTGCTAGACTTTGATCCAATGGCTTTGTGCAGAACAAAGAGTTATACCATCTCCCAAGTCAGGGTCTGTGGCCCATTTCACCCTTTCCCTCTTTGCGCTATGCTCTACTCACCTTCCATGACGGTTGGCTTATTTTGCAACCATGTCTCTCGATGCAATTGGTTCGTCCCAAGACAAGATCGAGGGGTTCATGCTCATGTTTAGAGTTGTCATTACATTTGCCTAGGTGAGGAGGTTCACCGCTATTGTTTTTTTCTACAGTTAATTCATGAAATGATGCAGGGTTTCTATACTAATCCACTGCTCCTGCTGCCTACCGCAGGATTTAGAGAAAGAACGGGGTCGCACCTTTGAGATACCTTTCAAAGGGATTTACCCTCACCCATACTGGCTTGGGCTCTTAATGGCTACCCGGGTAAGCTTGAATGGCTCCCTGTCTGGCTTTGCTTGAATTGTGTGTTCTCTCTATCTGAGGGTGTAATACCCAGAAGTGTTGGCGTACTTGTTAGCTCTGAAGTTGTAGGTGACTTTTTGAGTCACGCTGCACACAAAACTCCATGATAATTCCCATGATAGATTCTATTCTTTTTTGGTTAATATGTAATTATTTAAGCGTTTCAGTCCATGCATGGTTTAAGAACAGTTGAGGCTGTGCCAGTTTCTGGGTTGTATTTATTAAGGCAAGACCAGTTATAGCTTGCATGAAGTCACTATGGACTTTTAATTCCCTTAATGTTTTACTACGTAGCTTCAAACCATAAATATTTATATATTTTCTATGTTTTCCTCAAATGTATTTTGTATTATTGTTCTTCTATGATACAATTGTAAAAGCACGATTTTTCTACAATGTTTGCACAACAATTTACTGTTTTGGTTGGAACATTTATTGGTTTTTTTGGAAATATTATCATTCCATCTATGCAGTTTTGTTAGATTGTTTATATGGTGTGAATGCCCTTACCTCATGTTTACTCATAACTCTTTTATTAGTTATTCTACCTGAAGTGGAATCTATTTTTATTTGCGATTATGTACATGGGATCAAGGTTCTCCACCTTCATACTCAAAACCCTGAACTTTCAAAGATAATTACAATGTTGTTGTTTAGTCTCGTAGGGTCTTATATATATGAGCTGGATATATAGTTTCACGTTTCTGGGTGTTAAGTTTTAATAGTTCTTGGCTTGTATTATCACTTCTGGATACGACCTTGGAAATTTACCCAGTTGAATACTAATGAGAATAACTTCTTTTCTTTCTAATAGCTGAACTTTTAATAATTCTGCTCTTGCTAAAAAAAATACTTTCTACTGTTTAAGCTTTCAATTTTGGTAGTTATCCTTCTGATTTCGGTAAATATATATTTATGGGGTTTTCATTTACCTATTTAAGAACTTTGCTTGAGATTTAGAGGTATATATATATAGGTTCTTATAATGCTCTGGATTCCTTATATTAAAAGAAAAGTCTACTAAACAACTCTATAGGTTAAAATTACGGTTGGCATCTAAATACACAGAACCGACAACTTAATCAAGATAATAACTCACATAGTATTAACTTAAAAACCACTCAGTTGTTTTCCAGAACTTAGTTTTTTCGCTGGACCTTTAGCATCATGCAACCACTTGCAATTTCCAGTTTATAGTTTTACTAGACTGTCTGTCGCATCCTAATTGGTTAGTTATTCACTTGCTACCATTAAGCTTGCAATATGAAAAAGTTCTATATAGTCCATACCATTATAGGATACCACTAAGATTAATAAATATTGAACAGAAAAGCATACTTAACATAGTATGGAATACAAAACCCTACTGCTACCATTTCCTCAAAATAATTATCAGTGCAGGAGATTGCTCCCTCTATGTCATTAATCATTTTTTAAGTCAAACCCAATGGGTTCACAGAATTAATTTCAACACTACTGCTTACCTATTCTTCGGATTAATAAGTTCCAATGAACATGATTCACCTTGTTCTTGCTTGTTAACCTCTCAACCTTGAGATTCATCTTCAAGACCAAATCTCCCCCTAAGCCTGTTGCAAGACTACTGTCTTCAGCCAAATTTGATGCACTTTGTGCTAATGCTATCTGTTCATCACTAAACTTAGTATTTTCCCCTTACCGTCTGTCCCAACAGCACGGTTTTTCCTTCCCTCACCCACTTTTCCCTTGGGGTATTTCCAGTTAGGGGAGGCAGTTAGGGTTTTCTTGGAAATTGCCTTTTCTCACTTCTTTCATGAGAAGTTACAAAATCTATTATTACTCAACCTTTTCCTTACTTTGGAAAATTAATAATATATTATTCAACTAAATAGACAATAACAATATTGTCAAGTTTGTTTCCTTACAATGGTAAATAAAATATTTACAGTTTTCCTGTGGACATTACATCTTCCCCACTGAAAGTAAACATGCTCCCGATGTCTTTTAGCCACAAAGAGTTGTGCATATGCTTCTTTAAAGAGATGTTCATCCTCCCAGTTGGCTTCGTCTAGCCCAA
>APFE030572889.1:11900-24543 GCA_000404065.3 Pinus taeda
CCCCTTTACAGCTTGTACATAGTGATTTATGTGGTCCACTTCCAATTGTTTCATTCTCTGGCTACAAGTATTTCTTAACTTCATTGATGATTTCTCCAGACGCACTTGGGTATACTTCTTAAAACTCAAGAGTGAAGTATTTAACATGTTCTTGGCCTTTAAGGCCTTTGTTGAAAAACAATCTGGACATCAAATTCTTAAGCTAAGATCTGATAATGGCGGAGAATATGTTAACAAAAAAATCATCAACTTTTGCATTGAGAATGGAATTCAAATGCAACATATTGTTCCATATACTCCACAACAAAATGGTGTAGCTCAAAGGAAGAATCGCACCTTAAAGGAAATGGCTAATGGTATGCTTCAATCTAAAGGACTTAGTCTTAATTTTTGGGAAGAAGCAATTAACTGTGCAAATTACATAATAAATCACACTCCTACAAAGGTTTTAAAGAATATCACTCCAGAAGAAGCATGGAGCTCAATTAAACCATATGTAAGTCAATTTTGTGTTTTTGGAAGTGAAACATGGGCCCATATTCCAAATGAGAAACATAAGGCTTTAGAACCTAAGAGTGAAAAATGTATTTTTGTTGGATATTATGAAGATGTCAAAGGATATAGACTTCTTCCACTTAAGTCCAAAAATGTTATCATTAGAAGTGATGTAAAGTTTGCTGAAAATATATCGGCCTACGAGCCTAGTTCGGCAAATGTGCCACCTCTCTCTATCTCTTCTACTTTTGAAAATAATTCTTCTTTATATGATGAAAGCCAGGATGACAATCCTCCCCCACCTTCTCAGGATCCTTCTTCACCTCCTCAACTTCCAAAATGGGTCCCTGCTACTCCGGATGCAACAGGCGCTCTTGTCAGTGATCCTACAGATCAGTGACATACACATTCTCAGTTCGATAGAGCCTCTCCTTTACTGGCTCAAGCTTCAGCGTATTATGATCCTGACACCTTTGCAGAAGCTTCAAGCCATCCAGATTGGGACGCAGCTATGAATGAAGAATATCGTTCATTATTGGAAAACGATACATGGGATCTTGTTCCTCTACCAAAGGAACGAAAACTTGTTAGATGCAAATGGGTTTACAAAACCAAGTATGGGCCAGATGGAAAAGTTGATAGACATAAAGCTCGTCTTGTTGCTAAGGGTTTTTCGCAAGTTGAAGGAATTGACTATAATGAAACCTTCTACCCTGTTGCCAAAATGAACTCTATCCGCCTTGTTCTTTCCCTTGTTGCCTCTTTCAAATGGGAAGTCCATCAGATGGACGTTAAATCTGTCTTCTTGCATGGGGACTTGCATGAAGAAATATATATGGAACATCCTACTGGCTTTATACAAACAAACTCCAGCGTTGTATGTCGGCTTAAGAAATCCCTTTATAGTCTCAAGCAAGCTCCTCAGGCTTGTTATGCCAAAATGGATAGAGTTCTTTTAGAAACTGGCTTTTCTAGGTGTCATTCTGACAATACTGTCTACACCAAGAAAGTGGGCAAGTCTCTTATCATTCTTGTTCTTTATGTTGATGATATTATCCTTACTAGTAGTGATCCCAACCTTATAAACCATTTGAAGTCCAGCCTTAAAAAGAAGTCTGAAATGACAGACTTAGGACACTTGCATTATTTTCTTGGTCTTTAAGTCTTGCAGTCTAAGGAAGGTACTTCCCTTTCCCAGTCCAAGTATGCATGTGATCTTCTACGCCATTTTCACATGGAAGACTGTAAGGCCAGCCCCTTCTCCCTTTCAGTCTGGAGCCAAACTTTCAGTCACTAGTACTTCCCTAAAGTTGATGCTACCTTATACCGTCAACTTGTAGGAAAACTTTTGTATCTGACCCATACTCATCCTAACCTTTCCTTTGTTGTTGGCCTTATTGCTTGGTTTATGCAAAACCCACATGAAATTCATTGGAAAACAGCTAAAAGAATACTTTGTTATGTTCAAGGTACAATTCAGTTTGGGATTCATTACAGTGAAAAAGCATCTCCTCTATTGGTTGGTTTCACTGATTCTGATTGGGCTGGTGACCCTGATGATCGGAAGTCTACTACAGGTTATGTTTCACTCTTGGTTCAGGACCTATCACATGGGCTTGCAAGAAACAAAGTGACATTTCTCTTTCTTCAGCAGAAGCAGAGTATCGTGGTGTTGTAGAAGCTAGTAAGGAATCCTTGTGGCTTTGTTAGATCCTATCAGATTTTGGCTTTCAGTAGCAGCATCCAACTACACTTTGGTGTGATAATCAAAGTGCCATTCAATTATGCAAAGATCTTGTCCAACATCAACGCAGAAAACACATTGAACTGCACATGCGCTTCATCAGAAATCTCATTCATGACCATGTTCTTGAAGTGCAATATTGTTCAATAGATGATCAAGTTGCAGACATCTTTACAAAGACTCTCACAAAGGCGAAGTTTACTAAACTTTGATTTATGGTTGGAGTTCAGGAAGTTGTCACTAAGGGGGAATAGGCTCTAATGCCTCCTTCCTTCTCCTATTGTGTATTTTGTGCTAATGGGTGGGCATTGGTGGAGGACTTGTGGTGTGCATTTAGTATGATAGGCCTGGATATCGTCGATATGACCATAAAAGGTTGAGAGTTTCAGTAGAGCACAATTTTGTGCCTAGAAATCAAATTTGAACAAATTTTATATCATTAGAAACTTATTGAAGATATGAATCTAATGGTGGCCCCAATTTTGGGTCTTGAAATGAATTGTCAAAGAAAAAAAAATGGGAACCCCCTCATCTTCCTTAAGGAAACCTAGGGAACTAGGGTGAGGTCCTTACACTATGTCATGTGCATCATAGCCAAATATTTCCATGTACAACATTCTAAATTTTTTTTTTTTTGAAATTACCATTCGCTCATCGGAACGTCAATAGATAGATTATTTATTAATGAAAAATATCTTCCAAGTCCACATCAAATATTCCCACAAGCATCGTCGTTATGACACCCACCTCTGAAAGATTTTTCTCACACCCAGTCACCACTCTGCAAGATAGTGTGTCACAAAATGACCTATATCCATCATTTTTTACATCAGAGTTACACCATTGTGTGTGTTAAACTTCCAATAAATTTTTGGTAGATTAAACCTTTATATAAATTCCACATGGCATTCGTAAGCATCAAACACATGACAGTTAGATTTTCGCATCTCAAGTTTGAAGAAAATATCCCAATAACCCAAGATAATTTGCTGTGTTGGAATTCCATCCTGCATTCACCGAAATGGTGTCAATAAAGCATCCGGAATTATGCCAAATGTTCTAAAGTTTTTAATATCAAATTCAATTTAGTACGCATTGAGGGGATTTTTCTTATCTACATGAACTCGATGATTAGGATTGCACTAGATCCTTTATGTCAAGGATCCCCTATATCATCTCTATTAACAAGATACCCATGACGTGTAAACTAGTTTATTTGTGTGGACTTTAGTCCCCATCAATTCATTGGTTCAAATATCGTGGGGAGTGGTTGAGGGTGGGGATGCCCTATGGGCGATAAAAAATTCCCCATTATGTATCCAATCTTGACCAATCCTTACATAATCCTAGTGATAGCATCTTGCAAGTGGGTAGATCACTTTTTATCCAACCTACGCTCACCTAGCTAGAAAACAAAATCCTCTTTTTTGTATGGATTTTACCTAAGACACTAATTTCCATGTTGAAGCATACTCTTTTAGTCTAAACATTTTGAAAAATGTCCATAAACAGAAATATAAAATGGGACAACTTGTGTGAAATAACTCAAGAAAGATGGTTAGAGTCTTCAATAGAGCTTTTGGAGGCCCTATATTTTACTAGTAAAGAATATTTTTAGTTCATCATGGTCTCCAACCTCTTTCAGTTCCTATGAACTTAAAATTCAATATATTATTGGTATATCCATATCTTCACTTAAGTCCATGCATTAAAAATTATGACCATATATGAAAATACATTATTACAAATACTTACAAGGGAGATAAATTCATTATAGGTCCAAGGAAAAGGCCGCAATTCCATCCATATATGAAATACATTGTTACAAACAATTACAAGGGAGAGAAACTCATTTTTGGTCCAAGGAAAAGACCATATGGTACACCATTAAACTTATTCGGATGATGCATCTATAGTTGCATTTAAATAAATGCATAAGGGATTCAATAATTACTAGAACAAATCTATGTAGAAGTTGTAGATAGATGAATAGATCTACAGAGTTATGATGAGGAATCTAGAGACAAACCTAATAAAATGCAAGGAAGAATATATATTTTGATTCAAAGGAGTATATCTTCTTGATTTTTTCCTTATCACAACACGAGAGTGAACACAGTAGAGTTTACTTGGTGAATTTCTATCAAACTTGTAAAATATAAGCTAACACTAAGAATTTGATCAAAATTAGGCATGTTTGACCAAAAATATCAACTTGGCTTGCTAATATTTATTTAGTTTCAATGATTCTTGTGACTATGGACTCGACAAAGCAAAATTCTTGGTAGCTTTGGCCAAGAGTTCAAGGAGATTATCAAATTACTTACATGCCACTTAGTTAAAGTCTATTTATTAGGTACTTTCAAGGTAATGGATGTTATGATTACGATTTCTCATTAGTCTTTCCCTACATAGTTACAAGTTGTACTTTTAGATTAATAGTTCTCAAGTTGATTTCTAATTTCTTTTGATAGATGAGTTTTTATCATTATCTTGCTAGGTCCATACATGTCAATTAAATTCTTTTCAATAATACCCAAGAAACAAATATTATTCTTTTGGGGCAAGACTTAGGAAATATTGTCATTGCAATTTTAATCATGTGAGATATTTGTCTGACACAAATTCTTCATAATGTTCAAACTTGGATGCCAAGCTCCTCTTTCATTGAGGTATTTTTATATTAAATGTTATGTCTTGTATTCTTATACCTCGTTAGCTATTATGCTGTCATCTATGGGATGCCTCTGCTTGAGGGACATGGAGTGGATCTCCATATAAGACTCATATGCTTGTGTGGAATACTTCCCATAATATATTTTGAAAAAAAACATTACAAGTTTGATGATATAATTATATAAGGATTTGCATGCTTTTCTTTTCTCGAGAGGTAAATACAACATTTAATTTTCTTATTTTTTAGTGTTTGTGCCCATAGGAAAAATGATTGATTTTAATTCATGGTGCATATAAAGTATGATCTCTTTGGATTTCAATCTAATTTGTTTCCAAAAGAAATTCAAAAAAAATTTAGTTCATGATGGATGTGATTCAAGTTTCATTTAAGTTTATGAGTGCAAACATTAGTCGCCTTTTCTCTTCTAACGCAAATCATTTTGGGTAGTATCTACTACTTATATTCAAAACTATAATTTAAGGGTGTTAAATAGTAACAAATATTAAATGCATATGCTTTCAATGTGTTAGCTCAATATTCATATAGGTTATATAAACACAAATCTGAATCACCTTTTCCCTTCTAACATGAATATCATCTCGAGTAATATTTGTAGTTTATATGGAAAACTAGAATTTCTTGGGCATCAAATAATAATAAATGCTAAATGTATATACATACAAGTATTAATATTATGTTTTAAGACAGTTTAGTTTAATAATAGCTTTGTATGCTTGTAAATAATTGCCGTATAAAGATACAACAACATTTGATGTTGAACTATTGACTAAATGCATGCGATGAGAATGTTGGTTAGTTCCATCATAATATAGTTTCACTTACTACTTTACCTTCTTCATTGTTGATGGAAATTTTATTCATTGCATTTATTGAAGCAAGCAAATCTAATATATTTTTTTGCAATTGAGCAACAAGCTTCACTGTATAGTTAAATTTTCGCTCCCTAATCTTAGGTGGTTGTCATTACATATTGTTCCCATTCCCTCTTGGCATGATTCATGCTTGCACCAATTTCTCCCAACACTTCTTGCTGAAATTTTTCCAAAAGGTTGTTTCCTGTGACAAATAAACTTTGACATGGCCGATTTTTATGTTTGTACTATGTATACTACCTTGAATTTTTTTTCATTTTTTTTTATTTATTAATGTTGCTAAGTTTGTTCTATATAGATGGATAAATGTTATAAACCTAACAAATGATAATTAATTAATTAGTGATAGACATGTCTTTTTGTAAAGACATGTCCATGAGTGGAAAGGAAATGAGAGCCTATTGTATTATTCATCATTCAACTATTCATTGCATTATGTATATGTGTGTGGGGGCCTATTGTAATATTCATCATTCAATTATTAAATTCATTATATATGTGTGTGTGTGCACTTCATCAAACAACATGATGCAATTGAGAAGGAATTAAGGGAGAAGCATGCATAGTTAGAATCACATATCAATCAAAATTGTAATTCTATATAACAAGATCAAGCACAGCTAAAAATATTGGTTGGAAAAAATCATGTTGAATTACAACAAAATTTAGCCTCGTTAGGAAAGCCCTTACTTATTTTTTCTTTGTCGTAAAATACATCCAGTCCAAAAAAAATGATTTTGAAACTTCAATTCAGCTAACTCACCTCACATGCCAAACCCCCAACTAAATTTACCTCAGACTCTTCCTAGTACTCCAAAATTAACTTGCCTCACATGCCAAACCCCCAACTAAATGTACCTCAAACTCCACCTAATATTCTAGACCCACAATTAAATATACATACTCATGGCATGATGATCTAGATCCAATACCAACTATATAACCAACCAATTTTCGCATATAATTCTTGAGCAAAACTAGAATTATCAAAATTGGATGGGAATGAAAAATAAGGTGTGGATTGGTTCAACAAGTCAAAAAAATACTTTGATATTTGTGGCATTTATACTAACGATGAAAATATCATATATGCATCCATGCAACTGGAAGGAGATGAATATCGTTGGTACATGTGGTGGAAAATAGCAGCATATGCAATAAGTTGGAACAAATTTAAGGATGAATTCTTTAAATGACTTCAAGGCATCAAAAAAAAGGATGTTTTCACAAAACTCACCACATTGCAACAATGAGGAAATGTGATGAATTCACACATGAATGGGAAGCACTAGCTATGAGAGTACTTGTATCATTGACAGAATGTTTGGTTTGATATTATATTATTGGACTAAAACCACACATCCAAAATGAGTTTAAGCTACACGGTATTATAATTATTGAAGATGCATTTCATAAAGCAAAATTTGTAGAGAAGAAATCAGAAGATCATTGTTACCTAAATTTGAGAAGACCTATTCATGACAAAAAAAAATCGATTGTCAGTTCTATGGGGACAAGTGGACATTGGGACACACATGCTTGGCCCAAAAATATTATAGATATGAATCTGAAAAAGAATCAGACTCTTCTAGTAGCAACTTTGAGGGGGAAATGAAAAATAAGGAAAGCAATTGTCATAAATGTGGAAAAATATGGGCCAAGGACCATAATGAGCAATTG
Source organism: Pinus taeda (assembly GCA_000404065.3). NCBI lineage: Eukaryota > Viridiplantae > Streptophyta > Pinopsida > Pinales > Pinaceae > Pinus > Pinus taeda. The sequence continues at coordinate 19,390 of APFE030572889.1, forward strand.
ACCACACATATCACTATAAAATTATAGAGGGAAAGGAAGTCCATGTTGTTGCTAAAGAAGCCATGATGGACACTCATGAAGATGAAAAGTCACCAAAAATGTCATTAGTATCAATCACCTACATAATACAAACTCCTAAGGTGGATAACTCAAAGGAATTATTACAAGGAGAAGACACCCAAACCCCTATAGTTCGATATACTCCATCTCATTTAAGAAATAAGAGTACTATCCACAACAGTCTAGGAATTATAGAAAAAAGGAAATTGAATATGCTAAAGCTCAAAGGAAGCCTAAAATAAAAAGAAATCGCAATATTAGTAGATTTTGGGAGCAGTCACAATTTCATGGATATTACTCTTGCAAGACAACTTAATCTCTTTCTGTACCTAACCAAGGACTTCACTATTAAGATCGCTAATCGGAAAAATCAAGGAAGTAGGAAACATTCATAAGGTTTCAATTCAAATACAAGAATTGGAACTACAAACATGACTCTGCGCTCTACCACTTGAAGAAATTGATATGGTGTCATGTGTGGAATGGTTGATATGGTTAGGAAGTTATACTACAAAACTTGAAGAACAATTCATGGACTTTAATTGGCAAGGTCGACATTATAAATCATATAGCGTTGAAGCTTCAAATCTCAAAAGAAGGTGCAGTAATATATAGGAACCTCACCAAACAATTGAAGCACGAACAATGTCAAAACTAAATAAAATCCATCCATAGAAATGTCCTCCAATAGAAAGAATCTTGTTTATTATGCTTTGAAGACAAAGCATCTATTGAAGAGGGTACAAATGCTATAAACATAATAAATGGTAATTAATTAATTAGTGAATATACCTGTATTTTTGTAAAGACGCATCATTTAGTGGAAAGACGAACTGCCTATGTACTTATAATAGGGGCCCTATTGTAATATCCATCATTCAACTATTCAATTCATTATATATATACACGACATATACATTTGTGCCCTTCAAGCACTTCAACAAATCATGTTCTTCATGAATGTTGCTATTTATTCAATACTTATCCCTAATAAGATTGTACTCACATGGCCAAGGATCACCACCTATTCTTTAGTGTTGTATCATGAATGTTTCAATTTAAAAATGATTACGCCAAAGTGTGCTCATTCATTACCTAATGTGGATTTTAAGAGTGTTGATTTGTTTTTGTGTAAATGTCGAATATTTGGCTCTAATGCTCCCTAGTAGGTAGGGCAAAGTATGTGGTCCTCTTTCATATCCTTGTGATGTCATCATGTACAAGAATGATATTTAAGCAAGGACAATGTCAAAAAAATTATTATGGGAATGTAATAATAGATGGCATATTAGCAAATCCCAACTCATGTGATAGGACCTAAGAATATGTATATTATGAAGATCAAGGGAAATATTGTGATTCTAAATCATCTTGATGGAAATTCTTTTGTTTATTCTTATTTTTCTGAGGAAAACTTTGTAAAATCTTTATACTTCTTGTAACTTCACTAAATTTCAACCTATGATCTATGGCCTCCCTATTGACAATGTGCATAGGGAAAATGGTTCAATAAATTGAAATAACATATGGAACTACCTAGATGCCAATTATATGATATGACACTTATGTAGTCTAAAAATCTCTAGGACAAAACTTGTTTGAACTTGGTTCTAGAGATTTCCTTGTATTTTGAGAACTTTTAAAAACACCTATAACCGCTTCCAATAACAAAGTGGATTTTCTTCTAATTTCTGGTCTAAATGGTGAAATATATAAACATGAAATGGTGTGAATTTGGCTTTTCTATTACAGATGGTGGAAAGAATCCAAGTTTCAATGAAAAAATTATTCTTCATTTGATTGAAAGCCTTTGAAAGCCTTTATGAAATAAATATTTTGGTTGGTAATAACAAAACCATAACAATTAAAGATCTCATTGGAAATGTCATATATTTTGGTGTGTAATAACAAAACCATAACACTGGGAATGTCATATATGTAATGTTTAAAATGATTACTATCATTATACGTGAAGAGTCATTCTACTTTGTGTAACATCCAAACCTAGTGCAAAACTCACATGAGCATAAATTATGTGTTAAGATTTTATAGGGTACATGTCATTCACTACTAATCCCATTCGTATGTCAGAGCTTGTTGAGTTTTGGTACATTAATTCATTTTTTATATTAGAATTTTCGATTTTTTTATATCTTTAAAATGATTAAAAAAAATCAACTTTGTGGATAAATATATCATAGTTTCTTTTTAACATATTTAAAAAATTATTGTTTATTAAAAATAATAAGTTATATCCAACATTCTAACTATAAATATTTCTAAATTAATAAATTATTTTCACACTTCCCACGTTTTCTTTTTAAAATCATGTATATAAAAGTAAGAATTTTAACAAATTTTAACCTTTAAAAATATTAAAATTTAGCAGGTCTATTTTTATAGAAATTGTTTAATTAATTTATAATTATCTAAGTGATAATGATATTAATAGTGTTTATGAAGTCTGGGATAAAAGTGATTGGATGCTTTGTTAAGGCACTCCTTGATATGAAGTCATTGGTCCAATTCTCTGCTCCAATCAGAATGATATATTAGACATGGTAAAGTTGTAGTCCTACCAAAGCTATTAAAAAAAATATTGATTAGTAATATCTCTAATATATTGTTATTATTATTATTGTATATTTAATAACATTCGTAAATTATTTTTACATATATTTATTATATGGTTTTAGGTGTTTTATAAACTATATGTATATATAATTATTAGTTATATATTACTAATTTTACTACTTATTATTGATATCGATAATATAAGAAGCTAGACATTAACACAATATGTAATTTGGTTGAAGAGTCGATGTCTTCCCTGCTTGGTATTAATGGGTTTATCCACCTTGCATGCTAGTATTCTAGCACTTTATAAACTCTACATTAATAAAGATCAACATTTTATTATCTTTGAGTCATTGCAGCCACTTATTTTTTTGGTACAAAACTCCCAACTTACACCATCATATTCCACTTTTGGAATGGTTCATTACTAATTTCATGCACATTGAAAACTTTGAGGTTGGAAATTTTGTTAAATTATTACAAAAAAAAATTAAGAAAAATGCACAAAGAAAAACCTTCTTACCAAGTAAATTTACTTTTAAAGGAGTTACAACCAAAAAAATCAAATGAGCAAGTTTCATCCAACCCAATAGCAAACATCCTTAACACTTTGATAGAAAACAAACATTCTTATTTATCCATTGAAGATCAACTAAGAAGAAGGATTGTCATTTAAGAAGTACACAAACATGTTGATCAATTGTTATAGCCTAATTTTGAAGAGATGACTATTCCATGGCTTTTGGCATTAACAAAACAAAATCACAATAAATTCAATTTATTGGTAATGCAATAGAGCACAAAAAGGTTCAAATTTAAGAAAGAGAACTTAAATCAAATAAATGTCAATGACATAGTTAAATGGCACAAGCAAACATGGGAAATGGCTTCTCATAAGTTAATTCAATCTACAACAAACGTAAAAACACTTCAAGCCATAGTTAGCAGGTTGGATTCATAGTTGAAAGATGAAAGAACAATAAACAAGGTCAAAGCTAGAAAGGTTACAGAATTAGAAAATAAGAAAATAGTATTACATTTATAACCAATGTTAAAAAGGCTACTAGTAATTTCAAAGGTGAAAAAGAATTAGAAATCAACAAAGCTTAAAGCTAAGTTAAGAGTCGTTAAAATGAATTAAAATATTCTATGGAGTAAATAGTTGCTTTTCAAAAAAAAGGGATGTTTTAGCTTTTGAGATTGACAAATCAAAAAAATTATATTCTCAAATGATAACAGAGATAGAGAACTTAAGGAGGAGATAGTCAATCTCCAAGAAGAATATTCAACTAAAGTTACAAAGTTACGATGACTTGCGAATAAAGCTTCTCATTCCATAATTTTGCCTAATTTATTGTAAGTTATTGCTGTTGATGATGAAAAAATTTTAAATCTGGTTAATAGTAATAATAATGTTGATTGATATCCCAAAAATATATCAACATATAAATCTCAGTGGTAAAGTTAAGCACATAAAATTAATATTGCACGTAAAACACAGTTATCAATCGAACAGAGATTGTATCGAGTTCTTACTTTTAGAGTTAGTAAAAAATCATCAGATTTTGAAAAGTGTTGATTCATAATACTTTTTTTTTGGTCGAGCATATTTTAACATTTTAAATTTTTTATATATCAAGTCTAAGCATTTTTTTTAAATGTTAGTGATTTTCATGTTGATTTTGAAAAGCATTGTGTAGCATCAAATTCTTTTTGGGGGGCTTACTTTTGACACTTTAAATTTTCTATTGTATTAAGTGTGGATATTTATTTTTTAAATTGAACAATTTTTTAAGTAGTCATCTTCTTCTTCTTCCTTGTTATATTTATTTTTAAGTGTTTCTAAGTTTGCGTTTTTTTTGTTTTTGTTTTCAATTTTTTTCGTAATGAAATCTTTGTTTTTTATGCATAGTTTTAAAAAAAGAGCCAATATTTTAAAGTTTATATTTGTATTTATTTATTTATCGTTAATCAATATTTCAATTTCAATGCACATTAAATAATTGTCACTAAAAAACAATAATTTTAAACATTTGACAAAAAAATACACATTTTGAATATAGGTATAATAAAAAAATATACATTTTGAGACCTTTTTTTCTTTCTAAAAATGACATAACAATGTAAACTTTGAAATGGGAAATAATACGATTACCCATTTCGTTGAGGTAGCAAAAAAGTCAACCATTTTTGAAAAGTGTTGATGCAGAATAGATTTTATTTTTCGGAGCATATTTTGGACACTTCAAATTTTCTTGTGTATCAAATATAAATATTTGTTTTTAAATGTTAGTGATTTTCATGTTGATTTTGAAATGTGTTGATGCAGCATCAACTCTTTTTTTTAGAAGGCCTATTTTTTACACTTTAAATTTTCTAAGGTATTAAGTGTGGATTTTTTTTAAAATATTATATTTTTTGACACTTTAAAAATTTGTATGTCCAATTTGTTTTGAAATCATAAATATTTGATAAATTTTCTAATTGTCTTATTTCTCTCTTTTTAAATGTTGATTG